>JBBPBX010004544.1:40292-73384 GCA_038048925.1 Garcialebias charrua | reverse complement strand
CACACACACACATACACACACATACACACACACACACACAAAACACAATAAATGCATAATAAAAAATCTTTAAAACTTCTAAAATGACACATAACCAGATAAATAAATGTCTGCCTTTTCATTAATACACACAATGAAATACACTAATTATTGAAAATGGTGATGATTTTGTAAAGTAAACAGGATTAGATTTTTGCCTGTTACATAAAGTGTGTGTTCATGTGTTTGTACATTAACAAAATATCTCGTAATCCTTAAAAGAATGTCAGAAATAGCTATAAAGCAGTCAGTTTTACAGATATTAACCTCATTTACAACATGTGCTCCAAACGTGACATCTTGTGATGTTGCATGAGAAGGCACATTATGTTATTTTCAAGGTTCAACTAAAATGTTTAAGGCAAATGAATGAAGCAAATGAAAGAGAAAGAAGAGTAGCATTATCTGAAACTGTGGACCAGGAAGTGTAAAAGATTAGTGAGGGTGAAGTTTGGACATCTCTGAAAAGAATGAAAGAGAAGGCAGTAGGACCTGATGACATACCAGTGGAGGTTTGGAAATGTCTTGGAGAGATGACAGTGAGGTTTTTGACTCAAATATTCAATGGCATAAATAATGGGGGGTGAGAAAATGTCTGAGGAATGGAGAAGTGTGCTGGTGCCCATTTTCAAGAACAAGGGTGATGTACAGAGTTGTAGCAACTACAGGGGAATTAAGTTGATGAGCCACACAATGAAGATCTGGGAGAGAGTTGTGGAAGCAAGACTTAAACAAGATGTGACTATCTGTGAGCAGCAGTATGGTTTCATGCCAAGAAAGAGCACCACAGATGCCATCTTTGCTTTGAGAATGCTGATGGAGAAGTAAAGAGAGGGTCAGAAAGAACTCCATTTTGTGTTTGTGGATAGAAAAAGCACATGACAGGGTGCCAAGAGAGGAGGGTATTGCATGAGGAAATCTGGAGTGACAGAGAAGTATGTTAGACTGGTACAGGACATGTATGAGGACAGCAGGACAGTGGTGAGATGTGATGTAGGAGTGACAGATAGCTTCAAGGTGGAGGTGGGAGTTCATCAAGGATCTGCTCTGAGCCCCTTCTTGTTTGCTCTGGTGATGGACTGACTAACAGATGAGGTCAGGCAGGAATCCCCATGGACTATGATGTTTGCAGATGACATTGTGATCTGTGGTGAGAACAGGGAACAGGTGGAAGAGAACTTGGAGAGGTGGAGGTATGCACTTGAAAGAAGAGGAATGAAAGTCAGCCGTAGTAAGACAGAGTACATGTGTGTGAATGAGAGGGAGGCCAGTGGAACAGTGAGGCTACAAGGAGCAGAGGTCACAAAGGTGCAGGACTTCAAGTACTTGGGGTCCACTGTCCAGGAAAATGGGGAATGTGGTAAAGAGGTGAAAAAGAGAGTCCAGGCAGGATGGAGTGGATGGAGAAAAGTTTCAGGAGTGATTTGTGACAAAAAGGTGTCAGCAAAGGTCAAAGGAAAAGTTTACAAGACAGTGGTGAGACCAGCTATGTTGTATGGTCTGGAGACAGTGTCATTGACAAAAAGACAGGAGAAAGAACTGGAAGTAGCAGAAATGAAGATGCTGAGGTTCTCCTTAGGAGTGACAAGGATGGATAAGATCAGGAATGAGATCATCAGAGGTACAGCACATGTTGAACAACTGGGAGATAAAGTTAGGGAGGCCAGACTGAGATGGTTTGGACATGTCCAGAGGAGGGACAGTGGGTATATTGGTAGAAGGATGTTAGAAATGCAGCTGCCAGGAAAAAGACACAGAGGAGATATATGGGTGCAGTTAGAGAGGACATGGAGGTAGTTGGAGTGAGGACAGAGTGAGATGGAGGATGATGACTCGCTGTGGTGACCCCTGAAGAGGGAACAGCTGGAAGAAGAAGATCATTCCTTGACATTTTAAAGGAATGATTTAAAACCAATACTACATGTTCTTCCTCAACAAATAAAAACATCATTCCAAAATAGTTTTGGTGTTGAATTGATTAGAATTTCAAGTTTTTGGAAAACTGAAGAAAAAAAAAAGCTTCTGACCCTTTTAAAAATGTCAATATTTTTAAAAGAAAGTCCAGATTATTTTTCTCTTTTTGCGTGTGTAAACTACGGAAGAGCATTTCAATTAATTATGCCTCAAACAACTTAAAGGTATGATTCATCTCACAATTTCACCAAACTGTTCATTTAACCAGGCAGCACGGTGGCACAACTGGTAGAGCTGCTGCCTCTCAGCAAGCAGGTCCCTGGTTCAAATCCCGATCCAGGTGTCTTTCTGGGTGGAGTTTGCATGTTCTCTCCGTGCATGCGTGGGTTTTCTCTGGGTGCTCCAGTTTCCTCCCACAGTCCAAAAACATGCATGTTAGACTGATTGGTAACTCTTAATTGTCCCTAGGTGTGAGTGAGAGAGTGAATGGTTGTTTGTCTCTATGTGTCCCTGTGATGGACTTGCGACCCGTCCAGGGTGTACCCTGCCCCTCGCACAGTGATTGCTAGACATGGGCGCCAGCGACCCCCGTGACCCAAAAAATGGAAGAAGCAGGTAAAAGATAATGGATGGATGGATGTTTATTTAACCACCAGAGCCCTACAGATCAGGTGTCATCATCTTGGACGAAACCCCCATCAAAATAGAAATAATTCATCATTCAGTCCCTCAAAATGAACCCATCTGCACCTTTAAATACTCCCATCAGTGTCGCATTGGACCCTTTGGTTCTTCCATTTGTCCTCCAGTGGTTATTTCTATTTCTGACAGGCTCATACTCATCAACAAGGCAGTACTGTTTTATATCAGCTGGTGGTGCTACTAACCTTCTGCTGAGAGGAGGGGAGGAACCCAGACCTGAACAGGACCTTGCTCTGAACCAGCTTTTTAGATTTTCATTTTTTAATTTCAAAGTTTCATCACAGCTCTCAGCTGTAATACTTTTATCAAATAAATAAATGAAGAAAAAAATCTGCTGCAGTGTAGATCAGGGGTCACTACTTTTTTGTAGAAAGAGCCTAAAGGTTGAATGAATGAAAAAAGAAGTAAACTCTGGGGAGGGGAACCTTTTATTTAGATTAGTGAACTGTTCAAAGATTTAGACCTAACTTTCATGCTTAAAATAATATGCTACGTCATAATGTCATATGTTAAAATAATTTATACATGTTTTATTCAGATTCAATGTAAATTGTTTTGTAAAATTAACGAGTAAATCGTGGAGAAATGACATGTTATTCTGGAGACAGTTTTACAATACGATACCGTTTTGCATGACATTTGTTTCTAGGTTTGTATTTGTGAGTATACTTGGATTTTGTTCCTTTTTTAAAAAATCTTTCCTGGTATAATCTCCTAGCTTGTCAGAACCAGTACTGCGACCATAACCTAACCCTAAAAAGGTGGAACAGGGTTTAGACTGAAGTGTAACTGGAGTTTTCCAGAGTTAGGGTTGGGCATGTGGACGGCAGTGGTTAGTTAGAGCTGTCACCAGAAGGTTGCAGGATCACCTCCCAGCTGGGAGCCTTTCTGTGTGGAGTTTGTATGTTCTCTCCGTACGTGTGTGGGTTTTCTCCTGGTACTCCAGTTTCCTCGCACACATCTAAAACATGCATGTTAGACTGAAACTCTAAATTGTCCCTAGGTGAGAGTGTAAATGATTGTCTCCATGCCTGTGATGGACTGGTGGTCTCTCCTGCCTCTCACAGTGACTGCTGGACATGTGCAGCAGCTCCACGCAACCTGAAAAGGAAGAAATGGGTCAAGAAAATGGGTGGATGGATGTGCTGGTAATGGTTCAAATGACATTTGGAGTCTGGTTTATGCTACAGAAATCAGTCAGAAGTCCGTATAAGGTCAATTCAACCTGGAGAGACTCGCATAAAGAGAGAGAAGAATATAATTAAAAGGTTTTATTGATGAGGGTTCTTTGGCGCTCGGGCCCCGGCAGAGGGCATGCATGCCGGACCGCTGAGAGCTTGAATGTCCGAGATAGGGAGATAGATTATGGATGTCTTCTCCCCCTCGGGACCCGAACCTGGTGGCGGAGTCGGGATGCAGAATAGGGGAGAACTGAGGATCTTGAAACCCCGGGTGGAGATGGGGAGGTGGAGGGATGAGGCTAGACTGGAAACGGGCAAACAGGAAGACCTGAGGAAGGGACGGCCTTATATCCGGATGGACGGTTTATGAGTGACTCGATGCAGCTGGGGGGAGTCTGCCATCTTTGAATTTACGTCTTCGACTTCATTTAAAAATAAAATACAAACTAGTTGAAAACATGAAGGCAAAGCTTTCATTCATAGAGAAAAAAGTCACACTCCGAGTCCTAAACACAAAGTTTGCAGGAAAACTGCAGCTCTATTGAGTCGAAACATCAAACCAAAAACCCATAGTGGGTTGGAAATGGCCCGTGGTTGATGGTTCAAAGATCACTAGTGTACAGTTTTTTTTAAATGTGATTTAATTTTACTTTTATCATTTATCGCTTTCTATATTTTCATTTCATTATTTATTAATTTAATATATTTTAAAGTACAAACTCAGACTTTTCCATGGTGATCAAGAGAAAATCCTGTTAATCACTTCTTTGCTTTGAAAGAAAGCATTTTTAGTGCAGCTGTTGCATTTTAACCATTTTCTAAACCTTTTTCTACATTCAGTAAAGTCTGCATTACGTTTTTACATAACCTTTAGTTCAGATAACTCATCGATTCTGCATTTGACTGATAATTGTGTGACTTCTGGAAAAGCCAGAGGACAACAACATTGTAGTGTCCAACATACCGTATTATCCGGTCTATAAGTCACACCTTTTTGCCTAATTTGCATGCCCTGCGACTTATTGAGCAGTGTGACATATTTATGGATTTTTTCCCATATTTTTAGACCAATTTTTGGCTCAGATATGACCGTTTTTAACTTTGGCAAAAAATGGTGCAGTACCACTTTCGGCCGCTAGGGTACACCGACCGTTCCCACCTCATGTGTCCGACGGCAGCCTCCTCTGGTCGGACTAACTCTGTCGCAGCCCGGCCTCCTGCTCTGGAGGTATGAACTACTGTTAGCTCAGTGTTTGTTAGCAAAATAGGTCAAGAACCACAGGACAGATTTTGATCAAACTTACAGAAAGTAATCACTGGATAGACATTTACAAACTGTCACCTGTATGCTGTATGAGGCATTTGAGATAAAATTCAATGTTTTAGCTTCGTAAATGTGCAGCGGTTAGTTTGGTTGTTTTTCCTGGTACTTTTTAGCAAATAGCTTATAAACCACAGGACAGATTTTTATCAAACTTACAGAAAGTAATCGCTACATGGACATTTACAAACTCTTAGCTGTATGAGACATTTGAGCTAAAATTCGATTTATTTATCATTAATTTTTGCAGTGCACGCGATGGTTTGGAAGACGTCAAAGCGAAACAATTTAAATCCGATTTGACCATTTCGTGAATTTATTAAGGAACGGTTAAGCTCAGGAACACTTGTGCTATAATGTCAGCTAAGAAATATATATATTTTCAAGAGTTTATTTTGCTAAATTTTAAAGAAAATGCTGCAGTCCCACCCGTGTGGGTGCTCGTAGCGAAACTACTTTTTAAATCTAGCTGATTTGACAATTGCGTTCATTTATTAAGGAAAAGTTCAGCTAAGACACATCTTTGCTATAATTTTCAGCAAACAAATAATTGTTTTTACCGCGTTAATCTTGTAAACTCCTTCCGTGCTCGCTCGCTCCTGTGGCCGCCATATGCAGCAGGGCGGTGACGCGTAACATAGGTGACGCGTCAGCAGTGACGCATAATAGATGCGACTTAAATAAAGATGCAACGTGTTTATGGATTTTTCCAATTTACTGCCAATAATTGGACAAAGCGACTTATAGAGAGGTGAGACTTATCAGGCGGAAAATACAGTACCTCAGACGTCCATAGATGTCTCAGAGATGGTAACTAAAAACTCATACACCCCCTCTCTGTAGCCCCTTTCATAAGTCAGACCCGCGCAGTTCCCGCACAGACCAGTCCGGCTTTAATACCCATCGGGTCATTCATAAAACAAAGTTGAATCCGGCCACAGCACGCCCTCAATGGAGCATTCACAAAACAATTTGGAGCGCGTGTTGAAAAGAGGCGTGGTGAAAATCTGCTGCTCAGAGGACGTGGTGCCTGCGTGTTTAACGTGGGACCGCACCGCAGAGGTGGATGTAAACAAACATGGCGACGCTAGCGAACATCGTTGTGTTTCTCCGAATGCTTTTTTTTTTTTGCTCTCGCATCAGTAAAGCAATCCGCTCCAGAAGGGCCCCATCCTTCACTGTACCGGTAAGTCCCTTTTTCCTCCTCTGCGCGCAGAGACAGGAGCACACAGGTCTCTGCATCACCCCAATTAGACATTTCCGTGATGATCAATAAAAAAAGAAAAAGATTCGGCGAAGAATAGCAAGTGATGCGCGAGCAAAATACAGATGTCATGTTGTTGTTTACACATTTAAATACAGCGCGACAGTGTGCGCCGGGATAGTACGTGGGAGAGTACGTCATTATTCAAATAAGTTTGAAGCCGCGCAGCCCCGAGACCTTTCACAAGTCGACAGATGCGGGTTTAACACTACCTCTGCTCACGGATCAGGCACGGATCAGAGGCGAGTCAACTTAACTCGCCAAGGCGCATTTGTANATTATTCAAATAAGTTTGAAGCCGCGCAGCCCCGAGACCTTTCACAAGTCGACAGATGCGGGTTTAACACTACCTCTGCTCACGGGTCAGGGACGGATCAGAGGCGAGTCAACTTAACTCGCCAAGGCGCGTTTGTATGTTTTCTGAATGCTCGTTGGAGGTCTGAACACGCATCAGAGACGGATTGATGCGTCTTATGAAAGGGACTTGTGTGACTCCTTCCTGATACAGGCCCCAAGACTGTATGGTAATTAACCCTCTGTGTTAATTATATTCCCGGTGGCTAGTCAACCCTCCTTCCTGAAAGACAGATGTTGTGTCTCCAACAAGAACTCTTGACAAAAGGTCTGAACTGTGTTATACCCTCACCAACTAGAGTTTTGGTTAGCATAGCAACCAGGAAGTTACCACCAGCAACACAGAGCTTCAGACCACCTGTTGTTTACCTGTTTTATGTAAATAAATAAAAAAAAGCCATTGTTTTTCTCTTTGAAACTTTGAGGAGGAGGAGTTAAAATTAAAATGAATCCATGCCGCTTGTGTCCACACCTACCATTGGTAAGCTGTACTGATTGGATAAAATCAAACAAGTACCGTCACTTTATAATATCAGGTATAGCTAACACAGAAAGGAAACGCCCCAGAGTTGGTGGCACAGAAGTGTGGCGCGGTCGTTTGCTGAGCGTTGGCTCGGAGACAGCCCCAGGAGTCAGCGAGGCTCCGATCCAGTCCCTCCATCTTAGACAGAGCGAGTCAGCTGTACACCCCGGAGCGATGGTGCTGTCTTGCCGGATGGAAAGTACTGGAGTGAGAGAATCACCACTTCCTGGGACGGCAGATCATGGGCCCTTTCCACCTTGTATCCATCGTGGGTAATGAACCCATCTTCTTGGTGAGACGAAACACATTTGTTCTGATGAGAAGAACGACTCTGTGCCAGCTTATGGTAGTTCTTTTTAGAGACCTTTAGTTTAGTTCACAAATCTGAGATAAAGTTTACCTACATTTTAATGTTAGTCCAAAACTGAATAACATCTCTTCTCAAACACTATCTGGTTATTCATTTATATTCAACATTTGCCATATTGTCACTATTCAAACTGAAAATAAACATAACAGAATTGTGATTTTAACTGACCTGATTTTTGTTTTTATTTGATTGAGGGAAATTGCAACGTTGCCAAGAACTCACATTATTACTTTGACTTTATTCAAGTATATCCCTAGAATATGTCCAGCCTGAAATATTTTCACGTCATTTACTGAAGAGCAAACTGAACTGTTCCTTCTCTCTCAGTGAAAAGTGAAGTGCCTGACGACACCGAGCTCACAGACACACAGCTTTGTGAATCAGAGCAGCGTGAACACATTGAACTGCGCTGCAGATGAACTGAGTCGCTGTCTGACACACGTCATGTCGCTGCTGATTTGTCTGCTGGCACCACTCCGTGTAAGCATGTAAATTAGATAATGAAATGACACAAAGTCAGTTAGCAGGCACGCTGCGCTAAAATGATCGCTGATTGAATTGGCCATTGTGTCTGAAGAGCATCTGCTCTGAGTAAGAGGAGGAGGATGAGTAGAAGCATCTCGCAGAAGATTCAGCCTCATTAGCCATATTGGCTTCTGGTAAATCCTAAAAATAGTAAATAGGTGGATTTATGTTTGCTTTGTTTATGTAGTTTTAGTTTACTGCAAATCTTTCTTTGGTTTGAGCCTTTGTCTGGACTGAACAAAACAATCTTTACTACATGGGCTCAAGTAGGAGTGTTTTGTATATAATCATTATTGTTTTTGATGAGCACTAAACTGATCATTTTTAATAACACTTTTTTGTTAAATGTTTTGTTGATGTACATTTTTATTTATTTAAGGAACATTACTTTAAAAACGTACACAAACAAACATGTTGTTGGTGCTTATAATATTATTATTGTAGATAGTCGACCTGTTTTAGAAAAGTTGTGGAAAACTTGCAGCTATTTTTGCTAATTTACTTGTTCTTGCCAATGCCAAGTAAATAACATATAAAGCTTCTTAACATCACAACTTTGTGCAACATCAAGCATTTTGGACTGAAACTATGTCCAGCTGCTACGTAAGTAAATGTTATTTAAGTAATGTTAAGTAAATGTTAACTACCGTACCCACCATTGCATCCTGTGTTCACTGGTTAACTGGTCATCATTAACTTCACGTAGACTCTCTACTGGTACACTTTCATCTTTAAATCACTTCTTGGTCTGCTGCCCTCATACATCTCCTTCTACATGTCTCTGCGTGAGTGCAGCTACAGCGTGCGTTCTTGATTACCTGCAGTGTTCCGTCAGTGCAGACTGAACTAGACGAAAGGGCCTTCTCCTACTGCGCTCCTGTTTCCTGGAATATCTTACAAAAAGATCTGAAGATCTCAACCTTGACCTCTCTAAGTGGCTTTAAACATTTGTTAAGTTCCTGGTAAAAACCAATGCAGACATGTTCCTGTTTTTAGTTTTCTACATCGCCTTACAACCTAGCTTTGTTTTTGCTACTTTTCCTTTTGATTGTCTTTTTGGTTGCCATTTTATTTTCACTTGTTAAAAAAAATCGTACGCATCTTTTATGATTGTCTTTGTTGTCCACTGTTGTCATCACTCTTTGTTAAAACCAGGTCTCTCTTTGTAAATGAGTCCCCGAGGCTCACTGGGATTAACCTGTCTAAATAAAGGCTGAATAAAAACAGTAAATTTTCTCAAGCACAACTTGACTGCAGATGATAATGGATTAAAAAAACACATATGTTTGTAGTAAACCACACAGCAACAATCATTAGATGTTGGAAACTCTGCTCTGTGATGGACTGGAGACCTGTCCTGGGTGTCCCCCGCCTCTCGCACAGTGCCTGCTGAATCTGGGCACCAGTGACCCCTGTGAAGAAGGACGAAGTGAATAAAGATAATGGATGGACATTGGAAACTCTTAAAAATACTTCTTCTACCAGGGTCACAGACACTTTGCGCCACAGATACAGACGTCAGTCCATCACCTCTGCTAGACATAAGGAGCTGGAGGCATCAATGAGCAAAAAGGTTCAGGTTGAGCTTATTTACCAGACTGAAGTGAATCTCTTAAACAAATGGTAATGATGTTCTGCATGAAACGTCATTAGCAGAGGGGATTTCATACAGGTGGCACGCAGATGGGGCCCCCTCCTGAGTTATGGGCTTGTTAATGAGTCAAAGGGGTTATGAGGGGCTCATATCTTGAACCAGATGGATCCCCTGGCAGTGCAACATTAAGATGCCCAGCATGCAGTTCTTCTCCATGGCAAGGTGCCTCCTTGAGCTGTTTATTATGCAGATTAACACAAACCTGGCAGCTTTTCGCTGTGCCAAGAGTCAGACTGAGCAAACACTGAAATACATCAACATTTTCTGTCAATGTGGCTAAAATAGTCACTCAGATTAAATTTAGTGTCCCAGAGGAGGAGCGAAGTAAAGATGCAGTGAGTTGTATTCTTGTTATTCACTCTAAATATTCCAGCCTAGAGTCAAGTCTGCTGACAGAGGGGACGTGAAGAGAGACGAGACAGATGGACCGCAGGGCGGCTGTCACAGGACATTAACACGTCCGCCTCAGAACGTGTCACGCAGGACAGTGGGACTAACAGAGAGGGAGGAAATCCCCTGCTGCCCCTTGACCTTCTCTGCAGATTTTATATCTCAGCAATTATATAAGACTTGCCTAGAGGCAGCGCTGGAATATAAGATCCCACACCCTAATGAAGAAGACAAAGACCCGCCTGTTGAATCAAACTAAACTGTAACATGTAGCCATGGACGTTTCTGGAGAGGTAGTCACTGTAGATTAACACAAACCTGGCAGCGTTCTTGTTTTAATAACTGAACACACATGATGGGTCTGCAGGAGGAGGCAAGACTTTATCACGTGTCCATGATTCACTGTGTGTGTGTGTGTGTCCTTGTTCATGTTACTGTGTGAGGCCCAGTCTTCTGAGTTTTACCAAATTGTGAGGACCAACTGGTTCTTATGGGGCCCAAAGCCCGGGCCCCATAAGAAGAAGTCCAGTTGGTGGTTTAGGGGTTAGGTTTAGGGTAAAGGTCAGGGTTAGGCTATAGAAATGAATGAAAAATGAATGGAAGTCAATGCAATGGACCCACAAAGATAGAAAAACAAACCTGTGTGTGTGTGTGTGTTTAATGCAAACCCCTTTACATCCACTTGCAGGCCTCTGGAAGTCGAGCTGGTTCTGTGCGTTTGTGGAAAACTAAATCAGACTACATGAGCTCGCTCGGAGCACAGCTGGAAACTGCAGCTGTGCTGCTCATAAGAACTGCTAATTACATATTAAAACAACTCTAATGGCTTCAGTTCATGACAGCTGTGCATCACACACACCCACACACAATCACCCATATCACTGAGATCTCTAGACGTAAAGTAAAAACATTGATCCTCTTTTTGACGGTGGAAAGGACATTTTAGGCAGCAATGAGCATTTAGTCCATTAAAGGATAGATCAGATCTTTTAACGTTAGAATCTGTGAAAATGTTTGGATCAATAAATGTCCTTCTTGTTGTAGATAGCTCTTTGAACTCCTAATTCTGACTGGACTGATGAACGAATGACCAGTCTGAGCCAGGCTAGAACTAAAAAGTTTATTGCTGTCATCTTGAAATCAATATTCAAAATATCTCTAAAATATAAACCTTTGTATCACTGTTAGTTTAATGTGGTTATTCCTGCAGAAATAACGTCCCTCTTGGAAGTGTACCAACCTGCACTGGAAGAAAATGGTAAATGGACTGTGCTTATATATCTTATCAAGATACACAAAGAGCTTTACAACACAATCTGTGTCCTCATTTACCCATTCATACAACACTCTACTGGATCTGTACAAAGACTAATTAGAGATTTATCACTTTCATACACTGATAGGACACACATCAGAGGCAATGAGGCGTTCAGTGTCTTGCCCAGGGACACTTTGGCATGCTGGTGGAATTGAACCCCCAACTCTTGTATTGGAGGATGACTGCTCTAACCACTCATCCACAGCTGTCCCAAGTAGTACAGCTAGCTGCTGCTGCTTTTAGCACTTGCAAATAATCACAGACTTATAATCATGCAAAGTTAAACCTAATGTTTCACTAAAAGTCACATTAATCACTGAAAAATTAAATAAATAAATTTTTAGGAGGAAGGCAA
Source organism: Garcialebias charrua (assembly GCA_038048925.1). Lineage (NCBI taxonomy): Eukaryota > Metazoa > Chordata > Actinopteri > Cyprinodontiformes > Rivulidae > Garcialebias > Garcialebias charrua. The sequence continues at coordinate 61,474 of JBBPBX010004544.1, read as the reverse complement.
TTCACATTGTTTTTTGGCCCTGTTCAGTTTAATCTGGTTTGATTTGAGTTTTTTTTTTTTTTTTTTTGGAGTTTTAACTTTTCAGATTGCGTAACTTTTATTCCAGAGTCCTAAACTCTTCACGTTTTTTTTGTTCTCCGTCTCTGCAGTGACAGAACATCCTGGAGCTCAAGGCTCAGCGGTGAGCAAAGCCTGGTCTGCAATGTTGTGCAGCTAAAATAAAGGAAAAGTCCTGCAGTGCTTCTTTAGCACCAGCACCTGCAGTTTGTTGAGTATCAGGCTTCATAGCTGCAGGTCAGTCGGGACGATCAACAGGCTGATCTGCATCCAGCTCGCACAACGAGCACCTGAACATCAGAACCAGATTAGTGAAAAATAAAGAAACTGTGATCTGATGCAAATGATCCCATTGTCTTACACAAGCTGCCTGCATGTGTCACTGCAGCAAGATGTTGGTGGGAACAGTGAGGCTAAAAGTGATGTTCTGCTGGAAATTTGCTTTTTAAGCACTTATGCTATTTATACTGTTTCTTGACAGCACAAGGCTTTCCTGCATGTTCAGACTCTGGTTACACTATAAAAATGATTAAAATGGATTTAAAGTCTCAACAACAGCCACTGACTTGACCTTGAAATGCTCCAGATGGTCCAACAAACCATCTGAGGGACAAGCTGGAGAGGCAAGTCTGACCTACGAAGACCCGACTGCACAACCTACAGGAGCAATGGTGGCAGAAACGCCTGCAGTCCTTCACAAGTCTCATGACTTCATGGTTCAGAGCCGCTCTGGACCTTCTCGAGTAAAACTTGAGAATCACTGAACGGCGTATGAGTTGCTGAAATTTAAATGACTGCATTTTGTAACGGATTTTAGAAGCAAAGCAACACACAGGGCTGGAATAAGAAACAACAAAAAATATTATAAAAGAGGCTATTCTCTAACGTTACAGTAAAGATATTTCTTTTAAATTCTCTGACAAGATGTATAAGCTACAAGGAAACGAAAAATGAAGATAAATAAAACAAGATGTATTTTCCTTACCGGTATATAAATGTGACTAAATTTAGCATTTTTGTATTTTAAATCTTTTTTCCATATCTTTTCACTTTATGTGTTCCCAACACAGACATAAGTTAATGTTAACACTTCATTAATGTTCAGTCTGTTCATCTGGACGGTTTCTATTTTTGGCTGAGACGTTTCGTCCTTCATCCAAAGGACTTCTTCGACCTGATGAGCCACCTAACAAACTGATGCCCACCAACCGCCTACTCCCAAAGTGGAAACAAACCTGAAGCATGAACTTTGGTGATTTGAACCACTTTGGCATGACTGTCTCAGAGGAGTTGACAGGGGAGAGGGCGGGCCCCGGAGGCCATCTTAGCACCAGCAAACCATTTTTTTCCCCACTATGGAGTACAGTTATAGTCCTCGGGTTACGGCGGTCTCGAGTTACGACATTTCGTGGTTACGACGCATCTCCCATTTACTATGAACAGCCTTTTTTGAGTTACGCGGCAGCTGCGGCGGAAGAATACAGTATTGCACTGTACGCGGTGCGGCGGTGGAGGGATACAGAGGCGAGGTGAACCGGCAGAAACAGGCGGAGTAGTGGAAAAGTACAGGCGGAGGCCTTACTATAAATGCTCTGGACCGAGCTGGACGGCGGTTTTACGTCGTAAACGGAATAGAGAATACAGCGGATGGACGGAGGAATTCATTCATTCATTCAACCTTTATTTAGTCAGGTAAATCTTATTGAGCCTCGAGGGCTCATTTACGAAAGCGACCTGCTACAAACTAAAGAATGATGAACAGCAATGGTACAAGTACATTAAACAATAGACAAAAGAAAAAGTAGCAAAAACTAGCAAACATTATAAGGTAGATGTACAAAATCAAAAACAGGAACAAATCAGCATTGGTTTTTGCCAGGATTCCAACAGATTCTGAAAATCATTTAGAGAGGTCAGGGCCGAGAGCTTCAGATCTTTTTGTAAGATATTCCATGAAGCAGGAGCAGAGTAGGAGAAGGCCCTTTTTCCAAGTTCAGTCCTCACTGACGGAACACTGCAGGTAATCATGTCCTGAGAGCGCACGCTGTAGCTGCACTCACGCAAAGACATGTAGGAGGAGATGTATGAGGGCAGCAGACCAAGAAGTGATTTAAAGATGAAAATGTACCAGTGGAAGAGTCTGCGTGAGGTTAATGATGTCCAGTTAACCAGTGAATACAGGGTGCAGTGGTGGGTATGATAATCACAGCCAGTTATGAATCTTAGTGCACCATGATAGACAACATCCAACATCCGCAGGGTGCTTGTAGGAGCATTCATGTAGAGAATGTCACCGTAATACAGCGTCACCAGCATTCCAGTAGGCCATTAACTCTTTTTTCCTTTCATTATGGCTCCTAAACATGTGTTTTTTGATAATTATGTAGGGTACTGTGTTAGGATAGGCGAAGTGCTTGGTAATACAATACTGTACATGTATATGGTGCAGTATGTACGTATATTTCGACTTGCGTTATAAAATCGGTTTACAACGCCGCATAGGAACGGATCTACGTCGTAAGTCGAGGACTACCTGTATGCTGTTTGTGGGAATCAGTTTGTTTGGGGGCTCCTCAGATTGAATAAGTTCTTTGGATGAAGGATGAACCGTCTCAGCTTTAAAAAGAAACCGTCCAGACGACCGGACTGAACATTGTTGGATTTATACCAGGGGGCCAAGATGGTGTACAGGCAGGGCAGCCGGCTTGGGACCCAAAAGACCCAGGTTCAATCCCCAGTCACGGGTGTCTCTGGGCAGCACACCTCATCCCCAAATTGACCCCCGGGCACTTTCAATAGCTGCCCACTGCACCACCTGGTGGTGGATGGGTTAAATGCAGAGACTAATTTCGTCATTGTATGGAAACATACAGTGATGGCATTGTGTGACATTATTATTATTATTGAGCATGAACTTTGGACTCCTTAACTTTTTTCTATCATCTTAAATGTTTGTTAGAATTGTAGTCATTAATATAATCGTTGTCAGTTTAGAAATTAAGCTGCCCCTACAGCTTAATCTAATGTGCTACAAGAGGAAATGGCAAACAAGAGGACTGTGTTTCTGTGGGGAAACAGTTTTATAGCATAAAGTTGTAAATAGAGAAAATATCAACCCATCATTTTAGGTTAATTTCTTCAACTGTGTTTTAATATTTACACAGCCAACAGACCACTGTGTGATACCATACACAGATCAAATTTTATACATACGGTGCCAACGGTATTGTTCAAGCACAGATTGATAAAAACATCTGGACAAATTATCTTCATTTTTATTGTCTAACTGACTTTGTGCTACAAATATACAGTATGGTACTTGTGGTTCTAAATGATCTGTAACAACTAAAAGCCTCAACAAAACTTCGATCATCGGTCCACCATCCTGTTCCCTGTGCATGGCAGGGTCTGAGGAGCATATGGCAGCAATCTGCGCCCCCCTCCCTCGCTGTGCTGCTTCCATTTGCTTTTAATTAAACACATGGAGAGCCATAAACGCACTTGGGCAAGAGACTAATAATGGAACAAACTATTATGGGTTGATGATAATGTAAGGGAAGTTTATGTCTTAAGGGCAACTTTGGCCACGATAATTAAGAGACACATGTTTGAGCTTTCAGTGGAAGCGACCGACGATCTCCTCCTGTAGGGGTAAGAGCAGATTCTCAACAGAGGAAACATTCAGAAGTCTAACATAATGTAGCTCACATGTTAAAAGAGCTGCTTTATTTGTGTAAAGATCGACTGAATTCAACATTTTTCCTCCTCATTCATGGGTTAGGCGCTCTAAGGAAACTGGAACACACACAGGCTGTAAGAAGAGACAAAGTACCGTAAACACACTAATGTGCCAATTATGAGAGCTTTACTGCCTCTAATCAACAGATTGGTATTCACACACCTTGCTCCAAATATAGTAGTGTGTGTGTGGATTACGGAAGCGAGCAGCAGTAATCCCCTCACCACATGGACGTCAGAGGCAATCCAATTTACAGTACGACACTGCTCAACACTTAGCAACACAACCTGCTGCACAGTAAGTGTCAATGGCTAACCCTCGTCTGGGTCGTCTGTGACGGACAGCAGGCGATCCCCGAGGCAGCTGGCATGACCTCAAACACCCCGATGACCCGTTGAACAGCACACGGAGAGTTTGGAACATGAATGTAGGAAATACACATCTACATAATCTCTTGTTTAACCCACACAACAAAATCATATTTGCCATGGATATGTTTAACCCCTCACAAAATTCGATAATGCATTTTTTTTTGTAATTTAATTTGAATTTTGTACAAACTGTAACGTTTCAGAGCCGAGCTACAGAGGTTAGGTGCAAGCAGCTTAAAAAATGTAGCTTTCATGAAGTGGGTTTTTATGCAGATGTTATGAATTTCCAGTATCTTCCCAGCAGCAAACGGCGTTTGGTTTAAAAAATGGAAAGACATTCCCATGAAAGGAGTCAAACAGGCTGGGGCCTGTTTCATCCATCTAAAACAAATCTAATCTCGAAAATTTCATAGTTGTTCAAGCTGTCAAAGCAAATAAGGTTTTGATAAATGTGATTTTAATTGATAAACTCTCAAGTCAAGAAGTATTTGGATCCTCTTACCTCCCCTAACCGGTGGGATGTAACAAAGTACAAATACTTTGTTACTGTACAGTACCAAGTAAATTTTTCATGTATCTGTACTTTACTTAAGTAGAATTAAATGTGGGTACTTATACGTTTTCTGCACTACATTTTACATGAAGTATCTGTACTTTCTACTCACCACATTTCTATGTGTTGAGTTACAAGTTACATTCACGTTGCAGCTTTTTGATTTGTCATTAGTTTGAAAGTAACGGATAGTGAGAGGGGAGTTGGTCCATTGAATCACTGCAAAGTGGACAGGTAACGTTAGACCTGCCTTCAAGAAGAGCTGGACCAGTGACATATATTCTAGTATATACATCATTGAGCTGGGAGCACCCACAGCACCACTAAGTTAGCAATAACACACCCAAAATGGATTCCACCGCAGAGAGTCAGCAAGAAGATACAAAACACCCATGACCTTATTGAAATATTATTGAAATATTATTGAAAAGACTGTTCAGTAGAGCAGGACAGATTCTCTCTCTCCTAAAAGAGCCAGACTGGACTGAAAAAACTTTGAAAACCAAATTCTTCTGAACTTGAACAAGAAATTCTTGCTGCAACATTAAAATGTGTTAGAAGACGAGAGATAAATGTCTCGACACTCAGGTCCAAGTTTTGAAAATGGTGTCAGGAAGTTAAAATATTGTTCACTATTGACCCATGACAAGTTGACTAGACAGTATTTTAACTAAAGTTGATGACAAACTGGAGTTGAAATGATCAGAGTCTGTTCCTTTGTTAGATCTAATGCTCCTTTTTTCTGTCAGACAACTTTTACTTAAATGTGTTCACTGCAGTTAAAATGACACATTTGTTTTGTGTTAAATAAAAACTTTCACAGATATAATTATTCCTCTTTCTTATTTTAATTACCGGTAATGCCATTTAACTCTGCATGTCATCCCTGAAATTCTGATGCACAGAATCCCAAGTCCAAGTGTGAACTGTGTCACAGAGTAAACACAATAAAAACATGTATTATCTGCAGCATTGTTCATTAAAATGACTCGGCACTATTAATGTATTACAGAAAAATTACATACGGCAGGCACACTTGATATAGTAGACCATTGCATTAGTTATTACATTCTGCATGTACTTTTACTTTAATACTTTATTTTTAAAAGCAAGTGCTTATTTACTTTTACTTAAGTAAAAACATTAATATGGTACTTCTACTTTTACTAGAGTACATTTTTGTCTGTTTATTTGTACTTTTACAAGTGTTTGAGTACTTTCTCCACCACTGCCCCTCAGTACAGATCGAACTTGGCAAAGGGGACTTCTACTCCGCTCCTGTGACCTGGAACATCTTACAAAAAGATCTGAAGTTGTCAACTTTGTCGGAGAGATTTTGAACAACTGCTAAGTTCATTGCAAAAAACCAACAGACATGTTCCTATTTTTAGTATTTTATATCGCTTTATAATCGTTAATTTTTTATTTACTTTTCATTTTATATGATGGACTATTCTTGTCTACCTCATCTGTGTTCTTTGTATAAAACTGGCCTCTCTTGTAAATGAGTCCTGGAGGCTCAATGAGACTAACCTGTATGAATAAAGGCTGAATGAATGGTGACAGCTGTAGGACAGTCTTGTAGAACAGGTAAGTGATTACATTCTGATGGCATATCTAAAGGCCATTTTAGCTCATAAAACTATATCAGACTCAGGTTGGTGCCATTGTGACAACTTTACTAAAAACTGGCTTTCTAAAACTTGTACAACAGACTTTCTGCCGTCACGCAGTGACCATAGGAAATGTCTTGTCCGTTGCAGGTACGATACGGACTACTCATGACCTCTTTACAGAAAACTGCTTGGAAAACAAATCCAAACTCTCTTGTTAAGGTCAGCGTTTTCCCAGACTGAGTTCATTCATACGATTCTCCCCGTTTGGATTTTAGGCCTGTAAAACTAGAGGGTGACAGCTGAGACAACTAAACGTGATTCTCTCCTCAGTCTAACTTTTGGTCACAGCTAGCTGGGTATTCATCTGATAGAAAAATCATGCACTTTCACCTCATTTCTTCTGGACTAACATGACGATGCAAGCCTTTTCTGAGCCAGTGCGGTGTCGAATCTTATTTCAGTGGGACACATTGTCTTTGTTACAGAAAAAAACAAAACAATAAATGAAATAAAAATACAACTCAGACTGACGGAAATGTTATTAACTGGGCTAAAATCCATACCAGACCAATATAAAACGTGTCGCTAAACTTCTATGACTCCCTTTAATGGGAAAATAATGACTTGGCTACCTCACAGTAAAACAATACCCAACCATCAGCTGCTTTCAATAACTGCATCCTCAGACTTTTGGTAAGCAGTTCCCAACTTGTGGAGGCTGATCCAATAAAGCTGGACTTCAGTGGTATTTGTTCAAGGACAATGAGCCTCTGTGTTTGAATACCTCACCCATTACCATCCAACAATCCAGACGAGGATGATTCTAATCAACCTCTGCGACACGTTGTCATTCATTTTGAACGTTAAAAACTGATGGAGAAGGAAGCGTTCAGCACTTCATCACCCGTGTGTCATTATCTGGAGCAAAACACCAGCTGCCGAGGCCAAGAACTCACTGAAACACTTCTTTATTCCAAATGTAGGGTCAGGTCAGCCAAAAAAATATCACATGCATACATTGTTTTTGTTAAGTTCTAATTCTACATTATAGACATTTTTATATGCAACTTACTCTAGCCATACAAAATATAAAAATATGTGAGGCCTCATTTACAACCTTATTTACACGGACTTCCTTAATTTAGGCAAGATTATTAATTAAGTTATCTATGTACATATTAAGAACTTAATTACCGGTAGTATCCAATCTCCAATCTATAGATCACACTAAATAAAAATGCCAAACTGGATCAAACAGATGTGGTACACATTTAGAACTTGAAGACTCAAAGGGATTGCACATCAGCTGTAAATGTTCGTTTAATACTCGGGTGATATGAAACACTAAAACATTTAAACTCCTCTTGCCGAGTCAGAGCTTACCTTTCAACAACACTGAACACTGAAATGACTTTTTTGTTCTTAATGGAGGGCGTTAGCGTAAACCATCTTGTTGAAAATGTGCAGATGTTAAGAGATGATGCAGTTCTTGCTTTTTCTGCGTTTGCGGGTGTGCAACTGTCCACTGCGGCTGGGTCCCCCGTTCCCCGTGCTGTTGAACTTATGGACCAGCTCCTGGTTGCTGAGGTAGCGCAGCTGGACGGGCCTGGGGATGGGCTCACCCAGGAAGTAGCCTTCATCCTCCGATTCAGACGAGGAAGAGCAAGTGGAGCACCAGTCATCGTCGTAATACTCATCCCAGGAGTACTGGCTCAAGCCGGCGCGTCTGGCAGGCCCAGGGTTCTGCAGACACAGGTCTGAAGTGGTCCTGGGGCACTGCCTGAAGAGCTGGGGCTGGGATCTCCCCCCTCCTCCAAGTCCAAACTGTTCCCTGGCGCCCCTCGGTGGAGGAAAACGGTCGTAGTCCTCTCGCACACGCAGCTGCGGTCTCTCCTGAGGTCGAACCGTTCGCTCGGCCACCAAGTTCAGAGCGTTTTCCGACCGAGAGCGACGGGATCTTCTCTGGCGATGATGATGTCGACGCCTCTGGGGAGTTTCCTCTTGAGCCTCTGCTCGGATGTTTGCTCCCCTGCCGTCGACGCCGCTCACTCTGCGCTCGCTAATGGGTGGCAGGCGGGCAGCATTAGCGCTGCTCACCAGACTAATCCTGTCCTCCTCCTGGTAGGTGAAGCCAGGTGGTAAATGAGTCCCACCAACCCCCACAGCAGGGGGGTCACAAAACTGCACATGGTAGTGAGAGGACCTGGGGATGTTGATCTCCATGTAGGACTGACCTGCACTCAAACTGTGAATAGACTCAGAGCTACAAAACTGCGCAGAGGAGCTGAGGGTGTCCATGTTACTTTTCTCTGACACTCCGGAGTCTTTGCTCAAGTCCGGCATAGAGAAACGAGAGAGGTGCTCCCGAGGTTTGCCTCCGTCTGCTGAGTTACCTGAAGAAAAAAAAAAGAGGTTTAAGTCTCAGAAAACATGAAATTGTTACCGTATTTTCCAGAGTATAGGTCGCGGCTTTTTCTATTTTTTTCATGGCCTGCGACCTATATATGGCTTTTTGTAAAATAAACTGATTTGTAATCATTTATTAACAAAAATTAAACTGAGACACACTCTTACAATAATGTCAGCTAACAAATATATTTTTTAGGTGTTTATCCTGCTAAAATTATTCATTTATTAAAGAAAAGTTCAGCTCAGACACATATTTGCTATAATTTTTTATCAAACAATTAATTGTTTTTAAAGTGAAGTCTGTAGTTTCTGTAGAACATCAGCACTTAGAAAAAATTTCAACAAGCAAAGCATTCTGATCCCTCCCCCTCAGAGCCATATATGGCTCTGCCCCCTTGTGGTCTGTTGAAATTCAAATTCAAGCTCTGTTTTTATTGGCTGATTCAAATTCAAGCTCGGTTTTTATTGGCTGGTTACAAACTTTGTTTTTATTGGCTGGAAAATGGCGGGTCACTTTTTCTTTTTAGAAATGCTTATTTACCACCTGGAGAAGCAAGGGGACAATATATATATATATATTTTTTTCAGAGATTACCTCTCTAACATCAATCTAGTGACAGAGTGAAGAAATATGTTAAAAATATATTGTTAGAAAAGTTACATATAGCAGCTTTAAGTGTTAATCTTCTTAAAAAAGCCTTGCTGTGTGCTCCTGTGGAAGAGACATTTGCAGCAGAGCTAAACATGGTCCACATTTTGATGTAGGTGCGACCTATTTTCAGGTGCGACCTATATATGGATTTTTCCAATTCTTTGGCAATAATTGGACAATGCGACCTATATTCGGGTGCGACCTATAGTCCAAAAAATACGGTAATTAGACAACAAGCTAAAAAGAAGCTCAATCAAATGTCTAACCGTGACGAGGAGCAGACCCACCTGTGGCGTTAGACAAGGCCAAGGACTCCATGGAGCCTCTCGGGGTCTGCTCCAGCGGGGTCAGCTGTTCGGTGAAGTTAAGTGTATTAATGGGGTTCCTGCTTCTTGCCACTTGGGCTGCTGTTGGAGCCCCTCCATCTCCGTCCCTCTGAAAGCCGTGGAAACTAACGGAGCGCTTGTCTGACGAGAAGCCATTGTGGTGCTGGGAGCAATGGGACACCTCGGTGAAGCTCTTTTGGGTCCTCAGTTTGGGGGGGTAGTACTCCCCTGGAGCTGCCGGCTGGAGCCACGTCTCATTCAGAGAGTGGCCCTTCATAGCCGAGATGTGGGGGCGCTTCAAACCGCTGTTCTCCTTGATCCTGTGCTCCTGCTGTTGATTATTCTGTGCAGAGCAGGGGGCGTTATAGGGGGCGCTCCTGACATTGCACTGGCTCAGCAGCTGGAGGGGAGTGGGACTGGCTGTCAGGTCACACTGGGATTTGTAAAAGTAACCATCACCCGTGTGCTCCTGGTTCTGCCAAGAGGGCGGCTCACGGGTCAAACTGGCCGTTTGGCTGGAGAGACTAAGAAGGTCCATTTGTAAAGACAGCGGGTCCACTTCTCCTGAATACCGCTCCGGCTGCCCCCCACCGGCTCCCTCTCCACCTTTTGTGGTTTTGGTGCTGTGTCTGGACTCTCTGGTGGAGCGAGCGCTTTGGAAGGCAGAGTCAGTAGAGTCTGAGCCGTTGGGCTCTTCTCCCAGGCTGCAGGAGCGGGAGCAGAAAATCTGACCGTGTTTGGGCAGAAAAGGCCGTCCCAGCAGAGAGCGTTTGCAACGAGCGCAGCAGAAGCAGCCCTCTGTGGCGTGCCAGTGTTGTCCATCATACGTCATCTGGCCTTGATCGATGCCTGCAGGAGAGATTAGTTCATGAAGACACAGGCTGGTCACAAAATGATGAATATATATCCAGATAACAAAAGCATGAATCTGTTTGAAGAAACACATTTTAAATCTAACTGCACTTAAAAACTGAAGTTATTGTTTCTCCAAAATAAGGCCATTGAAAGAGCGAGATCCAGATCATACAGTTAGCACAGCGTTGAGCATTACATGTGGTTAGACAACAGCACATGGTGATTCTGTACTTTTCTGTTAGACAAATATGAGCAGAAATCTTTTTTTTGCACATGTCTATAAGATATATATAGTGACACACGTGCGCTAATAAAATAACCCTCTCTTCTCACAGCAGGGTAGCATTAATATTTGTGTGAATGTTCATGAAGCATTCACGCAATGGAGATCCATTTTTCTTCCGTATGTTTTTCAGCACCTTTCTTGTTCCACAAGTTTTGTGTGATTTCAACAAATCATTTACCAAAACATTCAGCTCATTCAGGAGAAAGGTGCTATGACTCTTGCTATTGGTGGAACTTTAGCTTTTTGAAATATTTAGCCTTTTCTGCCACTTTTTTCTCATAGAAAATGAATTGAGCTCATTTTACATCCTTCAGCTCTTTAGATCAGTTTACAACCTTTTACTGCTTCTTTCACATTTTGTTTTGCTTCAGCTTCCTTGTGCAAATTTAAACTGTTTTCAGCTACTTTCAGCTGTTTTTTCCAGCTGTTTAGTTTTAATAAGTTTTAGATTCTTTATGCTGACTACAACATTTTATGCTTCTGTCTTTCTGCTAATTTAAACTCGTTATGCTTCTTTCAGCTTATTTATTCACATTTTTCTGCAATTTCAGCTACTATTTAACATGTTTTTTATACAAATTTAAGCTTTTTCAGCTAATTCCACATTTTTTTGCACTCGTTTAAACTTTTTCAGCCTAATTCAGCAAAAACATGCTCTCTCCATTTCTTGTAATTTCAGCTTCTTTCTGCCCTTTCAGCTACTTTTCAGCTTGTTTTTGCTGATTTCAGCTTTTTCCCCCAGATAATTTCCACTTTTTGTGCTCATTTCTGCTTCTTCCAGCCTAAAGGGGCAAAAGTGTTCTTTCTGCTTTCTTCTGCTTATTTACCGGTAAGCTTGTTCTACATTTTCAGCTACCCTTTTAGCATTTTTAGCTAATTTTAGCTATTTTCAAATAAATTTGTGTCTTTTGTGGTAATGTCTGCTACTTTCAGCCTAATTAACTTCCTTTTGCTTCCTTCAGCTTTTTTCCTGATAAGTTGTGCCTTTTCAGCTACTTTTCAAATATTGCTGGTTAAGAAAGTTCATGCTATTGTTTGTTAATTGCAGCATTTTTTAGCTAATTTCCTAATTTTTGTGTTCATTTCTGCTTATTTAAACCTAGTTAATCAAACATGTGCTGTTTCTGCTTTCTTCTAATTCAGGCATGTTCTTCATTTCAGCTGCATTTCAGCATGTTTTTAGCTAATTTCAGCTGTTTTTCAGCAAGTTCTTCTGCAATAAACATTCACACTGCATTTTCGCAGGAAATGCAATTCCTCCAGTTACTGATGTAGATTTGACCCTTTGTTTTAGCTGCCAAGGTAAAAACTCTTGATGTAGCGAGTGTTGTTCCTCAATTCGGCCACAAGCTGCAGGACGACTCCAGTACATAATCTCAGATGCTGTACTATAAATATGAGTATTCCATTACAAACAGCATACCAATGTGCTCCCCACAGGAGTCGCAGTACTCCGCGTAGAGGGACTCAAAGCAGGAGCAGCAGTAGGGCCGCCCCTCCTTCATGATGTAACGCTGACCCCCCAGCACCGCCTCACACTCAAAACAGCAGAAGTGCTTCATGTGCCAGTGACGGCCCTCTGCCTCCGTGCACTCATCCGCAAAGATGATCTAAGAAACGAGACAAGAAAGAACACCGTTGATCGCCGGCTGGCAGTCCGGACATAACTCGGTGTTGAATGACAACAAAGACTTTGCTCTCTTTCCTCCTAAGTGCACCGCTTCTCCACTGTTGATCAGGGCTCGCCCTCTTTGTCTCTGACTTGTGGTGGAGCCCAATGTAAGTGGGGACCTGGTGAAATCTAGGTGGTGCATTTGCTGTTAATTGCACTACTGTTAATCCATCGGGGTACCTCTTAAGTACTACATTGCCCTTGTTCCCATTTGTGCAGTAAGAGGGTAATTCACTGTTGATGTTTAAGAGATCAGGCGATTGGAAGCCGACCCCATTAAAGTGGAAAACCCATGAGCATCAGATGACAGCTGCTTGCTGTGTGAGTGCAGACACTGTGCGTGTTTGTAAACGTTTTATAAATAGCTCTACGGACACAGTTACATGCGTTTCTATTAATATGTACAGATCTGTGTGCAGGCGTGTTGTGTCTGCATGAGTCTACCTCGTCGCAGGCCGTGCAGCGAGGCTTCAGCCTCTCTGCGTGGTGCCGGCCACAGTAAATCTTCCCGTCCTGGTAGAAGTAGATGAGGTCCACCAGGAGCTCCTTGCACAAGCTGCACACAAAGCAGGCAGGGTGCCAACACACAGCGTGCCCCGCTCGGGATGCAAACACAGCGATGTCGCCACCATTTATCTGACCACCGCACTGGCAAGAAAGAACACAGACAGAGACTGCACGTTTTGATTTGCTCTTAATAAACCCCAACGCCCTCTCCTTCAATCATAAACACAAACAAAAAGTGCACCAAACATTTATAGTTTTAGAATAAATTGAAGTTTTTCAGGGGCCAATGACAACAATATTATATACCACTGTCAGCTCCAAGTGTCCCAAATGTTTGCTGGTATTTACTGACAGTAAATTGATGATTAAACCAGCAATTTAAATGTTGAACGTTTTGAGAAGTAAGATTTGAAAAACTCAAAATCCAAAACATACGGTAATAATATTTATAGTTTTATCCATTCATTTATTTAATGTGTGCTCATCTGAGGCTGTGTTGCTGAAGTACCAGTAGTGTGTCAAGGAGAGAAAATCAAATACCCGCTCCCCAGCTCCTCCTGGGGATCACAAAGGGGTTTCCAGACCAGAAGGGAGCAGCTGTATATACAGTAGTCCCTGCAGCAAGTTGTGAGTCTGAGTCTCTTCCTTGTGGGACATGCACACACACCTTCAAAAGGAGGCTTCTTCAGAAGCAGCAACAACTCATTTCATCATCTTGTATCAAGGTTCAGAATCAGAATAAGCTTTATTATCATTGCACCGAGATACAACGAGAACATGTCCGTACAGCCGTCTGAAAGATGGACGGAGTGCACGCAGCTGCTGTTATAAAGCATGGCCTTCTTATTCAGAATAATACTTTTAGATAGAAAAGGGGACAACGCCATGAGGAAAGGGTAGTGGCATTACAAAAAAGATCTCTTCACACCTTGTCCTTACAGGGCAAGATTTAAGACTCTGCCAGCTAAAGCACATTTATGAACATGTTACATATGCATTTACAAACAAAGTGGTCCATGAAGCCCTAGACAGTCCATTGTCCTGATAAGATGATGGTCAGCTGGCACAGGTCTAATACGACTCCACAGGAGGGAGGGAGGGAGGTTGCGATAGATCAAGCTTTTCCTTAGTTCACACATTTTTTGTTCTTTCATCCAGGATTAAAATGTCATGTCTGTAGGAGAAGATTGGGACATCAGACATCAGTGAAGCAATATCATCATTACTGCAGAAAATATCTGAACTGTCAGTCTATTTTTCTATATTCTGATACCCCCCACCCCCACACACACCTCCCCTTTGATGGCTGCTCCCTTCTTCAGGGGTCACCATAGCGAGGGAACTCGCACAAGGATTTTGCAAATGTTTTATGCTGCATGCCCTTCCTGACGCAACCACAGCCTACAGAGCTGCAACAGCCCTCTGTGTGGAGCAGAGAGCGGACATCTAGGGCGTCTGGGGGAGCAGGTGGTGGGGGTTAAGAGCCTTGCTCAAGGGCCCAGAATGGGACAAATGAGGGTGGAGACAGAAATGCTTTCCATTCTGATAATTCAATTTAATTAAATAGGAGGAAAAAGTTTCCCTGCAAGAGAGTATTCCTGGAAGTGTCTGAACTTTAGAATGATCAGAGAGTTTACCAACAAATAAAAAAATGCTCTTCTGCTCAGAGGCACCCCTCCATTATAAAATCAGAATCAAAGGTGAGCCTGATCCAGCTCATCAAATTGATGCATCACTATCATCTGTACATGAAAGGTGGACTAAAGTGAGCGTGCACTGTTGTGCCTGGAGCTTGTGCACACAAAGAGCGGAGGCTGAGGCGTGATTGGACCGGACCGGACAGATGCATTGTGGGGTAAAACTGAGAGTGAGGCCAGTGCAGAGGCTGCAAGATAAACAACAAAGTTCTTTGAAGACGGGCTTTTAGCCAAGTTGATTTAGGGAGGCAGGAGAGAGGAGACGGATGTAGAGGAATCAGGTTATCTCTGATGGCTAACACCAGCTGCTGTAAGGAGACCAAAAAAGGATGAAGAATTCAATCAATAAACACTTCCCTCACTTTCTGCTATCTCATGCACCATATAGGAGCTTCTGTGTGTTTCTAATAACTGCATGACAAATAAAGTAGAACTACACACACACACTGGTCGATGCTAAAGTGTGCAGGTTTGTTGGTACAGGAATGCTCCATTACTCTCAGCAGTCCCATAAGGATACTAAAAGACTGCATGTGGGCAATATATAAGATAGTTCACAGGACATCAGGTAGTTCTGTGGAATAACGGCTGTTTTAACGCCGACTCTGAGGTATTGCTACATTTTATACCAAACAAATGGTGTGATTGCTGCAGCCTGACAGCTGGCGTGGCACAAAGTGAGATGAAGACAAATCATGAAGAACCTCAGACTTGGAGGAGAGACAGAAAAGGTCACGACTGTTACAATTTCCAGCCAAACGTCGAGACTCTGCCCTTCACACGTCAACATGAAACGGCCGTCGTCCATCAGAAGAGCTGAAAGGGCAGCGGCACGTTCGGAGTATCAGTCACACGGTTCACACCTTTGAGCGTGTCACATTAATTTAATCCTGTCGAAACATTTAGACGAGAAAGAAAATGGTTTTGAGGTTTCCATGCGCTACCTGTTCACAGATCACTCCCGTCATCGTAACAGGGAAAGGGCGAACGTTGCCGCGGCCGAGGTTTTCCCGTTTCCTTTGGTTGCTGAAGAGCTTCAGTTCTCGCTTCTCCTCGTCATCCAGGCTGTTACAGTATCGTACCTACACACACACACATACACACACCTGTTATTATTACCATGCTGCATGAAGTGTGACGCAGATGACAAAAATACAAAACAAACTTGACATTGTTCATTTTTTTATTCGAACGTAATAAAATTATAGAATTGCACCTGATCTGATTAACATAATTTCAAAACATTTTAAAAAAAAACAACAACAAATAAACCAAACAAAAAATTTAAATCTGCATTTTTAAACATAATTTCTAAAAACGCACCAGAAAGGTTTAAAAGGAGAATTTGGATATAACGAGTTTTTAAAACAAGAAGTATTTTCATCTCATTTCAAAACTCAGTACTGATCACTTTAAAACAATTTATATAATTTTTTTATTATCATTATTATTATTATTTTGTGCTGCTGTAACATACTTAGTTACCTTCCCCTTAAAATCCCCAAGGTCTTTATTTAAACTTGATTTTCTGACAGGACAACTCTGATTTCAAAGCAGGATCATAGAAATATGTTTACTATAGGTAGGGGGCCATTTTTCTTTTAGGGGTTTTATTCTTTTATCGCATAAACCGTAAAGCATTCTGCATCCATCTTAATAAACTGTTTTAGGTCCTCTGTCATTCATTCACACTAACTCGTTCTTTTTGTATACTTATTTATCTTTACATATTTGCAGATAATTTCTTTCATATTCTGGCATAGGGACACTTTAAAATGTAGTGACAGGGAACATTTTCTGAGTCCAAATGGCAGAAAAATATATTTGATAAATTCTGAACATAAAATGTCTGTGCCTCTCACCATCCTCTGTATTTTTGCCAGAAGTCCACTCGTCTCACTGCTCCACTCCTCAAACAGTAACTTGTATTTTACACAAGACAATGATGAAAATGACTGATTGTGAGTGTTGCTCACATGTTTGACCCAGGAGCACTAATTACACAGAGCAACTAATCATCTGCATACAATGTTTAAGTCAATAGGCCTGTTTGAGCAAACTAAATTAGTTTTTGGCGTATAAACTTTGGCAAACACCCAGTCTGCTTTATAAGAGTCTTGTTGGTAAAGAGGTATTCTCTGAAGCCACTCCAAGCCAAACTGAAGCATCCGTTCTACCTCCAAAATAAAAATCAGCTAATGTTTTAGATTTGTGAACCAACACAAACTCCTCATTGTCATTGCAGTCACAGACTTATCACTCACCTCCACAACAGCTCCATGATGGTAAAACCCATTAAAAAGATAAGCCAACTAAGGCTGAGCGATAAAAAGGTAGCACCCTTCTAAAAGAATGCACCTTGTTCTTGTGGAAATATTAGTGTCAAGATAAATTCTGAGTAATGATCTATGGAAGTAACAAATGTTATTAGGTAGCTACAAACATCGCTCCATCTTATGCCCATTAAGAAGACATACTCCATTCCTCCTGTCTGTCTTCGTTTTGCTCCCCTCTTATCTCTGTAATGCCCTGAAGAAAGGGTGGGAGGGAGGATAGATGGATGGAGGTGGGGGAGGGTGTTGGTCTGGACTCTCACCTCGTTGTCGTGGGGCGGGAGCTGATGGAGCAGCTGTTTGATGCGGTACTTCTCTCCTGGGCTGTTCACGTAGGGCACCTTGTCCTCGGGCAGGGAGTTGTAGTACAGATGAACCTGAGGAGGGCGAGACGCTGAGCATGACGGAGAACCATCACACACGTGCAGTGTGCGCACAAACTAACAAACACAGTTACACTCATGAATATCTAACCAGGACAATCACTGTGAAATATCACATGTTGCTGCTGATCTGTTTCATGTTGCTCACACAGACTCATGTTCATGCTGCTGTTCAGCGTATTGTTTTTGTACTACTAGTGCTTAGTGTATTTTTAGTTTAACGTTTTTCTTAGTACATATCTTAGACCTTATTACGGTTTTTCTTTTACATTTTAATTAATCCATTCTTTCATTCAACCTTTATTTAGACAGGTTAATCCCATTGAGCCTCGGGGACTCATTTACAAGAGAGACCTGAATTTTAACAAACAGTGATGACAACAGTGGACAACAACGACAAAAACAATATACAGGTAGTCCTCGACTTACGATGTTTCGGGGTCACCACATGCATTATATATATATATATATGTATATATATATATATATATATATATATATATATATATATATATATATATATATATATATATATATATATATATATATTAGGGGTGTAACGGTACGCTAAAATCACATTTCGGTTCGGTTCAACTACAAGGAGAGCTCGGTTCGGTTTATTTTCGGGTTTTTTCGGTACAAATTTTTATTTTTTTTTTTTACAAAATAAAGACTTACAAAATTTTTATTTTGAAAATGTGCCAAAAATATGTTTGTATTGTATTGTAGTAATAAATAAAAGTGACCCATTTGGATGACCACCAGCCTGATCAAGAAAGGTCATCAAAGACTCTACTTCCTCAGACGACTGAGACGTGCTGGTCTGAGCAGCCCAGTTCTCACCTCGTTCTACAGGTGTGCAGTGGAAAGCGTCCTGTGCTCCAGCATCAACGTGTGGCATGGAGGCTGCACAGTTGCAGAGAGGAAAGCTCTACAGAGAGTGGTGAAGGCTGCACAGAAGTTGTTGGAGTCAGTCTCCCCACCATCACAGACATTTACACCTCCAGATGCAGGAAAAGAGCCACCTGCATCATGAAAGACCTCACTCACCCAGCACACTCACTCTTTGCCCCACTCCCCTCAGGACGGAGGTTGAGGAGCATCAAATGTAGAACCACTAGACTGAGGAACAGCTTCTACCCTGAGGCTGTTAGACTCATGAATGAATAAATAAAAATAAAATAAAAATAAACACTGCAAAATATCACATCATGCTGATGCTGATCTGTTTTCTTGTTGCTGTGTTCATCTGTGACCATCTGCTCATACAGACTCATGTTCGTGCTGCTGTTTATAATGATGTTTTTCCACTATATTAGGGCTTAGTGTATTTCTAGTTGATGTTTTTCTTAGTTAATTCTAGATGTTATTACTGTTTTTCTCTTGCATTTGTTGTTGGATGTAACTGGGACCCGTGTACATAATCTCGTTTTCATCACATGTACCACATGCGGTGCAAATGACAATAAAGACTCTCTGACTCTGATTTTAAATAAACAGCACTCTACAATAAATAAACTATACTAACAATAATAAAAATCTTAATAAATACAATAACAGTCAGAACAATAAGCAGCAACAGACTGTTTACAATCTAACTAATCAAGTTTTTGTCCAGTAGCAGCAGTGTGGCTGTATTTGTCCTCATTACTGTACTCACAACTTCTTCTTGGTGGGACTGTGGGAACAGTTCAGAGTTCAGTTCAGTCATCACTTAGCTGCAGGTGGATTTACCTCTGTCACAGACTGGAAATAAAAAACAAAAGAGATTTAAAAAAACAAGTTAATAAGATTATGATTTAAAAAAAAAAGATTATTTAGATAATAATAAAACAATACCTCTTGAACAATTGAATCTCTCACTCTTCATCATCATGGCAGGGCTTTAATCTGGTCCAGGGCTTGTTGTTGACAACATCAGTTAGTTTTTTCATAAAGAGCTGAACTTTTTGAAGTGTTGACGTGATGAATGTCTCATAGCGACGCTCAGTAACTTTAAAACCTGCACATATAACAACGTTCAGACAGATTCAGTGATTTAAAAACTCATACAGCTTGTGTTATTGCTCTGGACCGCTCTGATTACCTGATGAAGGAGTTTTAATGCAGCTCTTCGTTCACGTTCGGATGAAGGAGTTTTAATGCAGCTGCTGTTCACGTTCGGATGACAGTTTCCAGCGCGTTCACGTGACGTGTTGCTGCTGCGTCACGCACTCAGCTGCTGCAGAGTCTTCATGAAGCAAAGTCCACACAAGCTGCGCGTGCGCTCGTCTTTTGAAGAAAGCTATAACGTTCAAAAACAGGAGACCGCACGAGATGCTAACGGCTAAATGCTGCGCGTGCCACGCGAAAATAGGTCCGTGCTGAAACGCGCCCAGGAAATTTTGTTCCGCGGTGCATATATTCACCTGTTAAGAACGTTTAATGAGTGAAAAAATAACCGAAACGGTACGCAGGTGGACCGAACCGAACGTGGTGTACCGATACGGTTCGGTAAACCCATTACAACCGTTACATGCCTAATATATATATATATATTTTTTTTTTTTGTGTGTGAAATTTTTTATTTACAAGCCGATTCATGCAGTTTCTGGTTTCCCCGTTTTGCTAGCTGTGGAGGCTACAGCTGCCTGCACTCTCTAAAAAAGCTAAGTCTGGTCCTCTGGACATTCAAAAAACAAAACAAAACTTGTTGGACCAAGCTGGACAGGCAGAAACAAGCAGCAACTGTGGAAAAGTAGCTGTTTTATGGACGGCGATTTTACAACGTAAACGAATGGAGAATCCAGAGGAGGGAGGAGAAACGGAGGAAATGGCTTCACCAGCAGTCCAGAGTAGGAAATTAACTCTTTTTTCCCCCCTTCATTATGGCTCTGAAATGAATGCGTTTTCTAATAATTATGTAGGGTACTGTGTTAGGATAGGCTAAGTGCTTGGTAAAATACAGTACTGTACATATAAGGTGCAGTTTGGACGTATGTTTCGAGTTACGTCGAAATTCGAGTTACGACGGAGTTTAAGAACGGATCTCCGTTGTAAGTCGGGGACTACCTGTAATACCAATACTGTATATTATAATACTAATTATATTATTATTATTATTATATATTTTAATACTTTTGTTGGATGTAACTGGGACCCTGTGTACACAATTTTGTTCCACCACATGTACCACATGTAATGTGAATGTCAAATAAAAAACCTTGAATCCTTGAAACTAACCAACACAACAAACATTCAATACAATTACTGTATGTTGATTGCCAGTTAAGTGTTGAATTGTTCTAGAGTCAGCATTTATTTGTTTCATTTTGTCTGATTTTTTTATTTTATTATTAAGAAAACTTAAAATCCATCCATCATCTTTTACCCGCTTCTTCCTTTTCAGGTCGTGGGGGTCACAGGTGCCCATATCCAGCAATCGCTGCGTGAGAGGGGGGACACCCTGGACAGGTCTCCAGTCCATCACAGGGACACATGGAGACAAACGAGACAAACAACCATTCACTCTCTCACTCATCTAGGGACACACCTGGAGAAAACCCACGCATGCACAGAGAAAACATGCAAACTCCACCCAGAAAGGTCTCCAGCAAGGATTTGATCCAGCAACCTTGCACCACCATGCCGTGAAAACTCAAAATCCTAAATATCTATAACCTTACATTTTTTATTTTAAAATTGTTAGATTTGATTACATTAAAATCAAGATTTTTATTTAGTTAT
>JBBPBX010004544.1:12843-40213 GCA_038048925.1 Garcialebias charrua | reverse complement strand
TTCAATTCACTTGGATTGATGGCCCACCAGTGGAGCCTTAATACAACCTCACTTCTCCATCTCTGCACATTGACATGGGAATGTATCACTGACCCGTTAAATGTGCACTCACTTCATACACACACACACAACGGTGGAAAACCTACAGGCATACAAAAGTGCATGTGCTCCTGAATGTGTGCTGCAGCGAATTAATGCTAATCTAGACATTTCAAATTCCTTGAACATTCTTTACATTCCAAAGGAGGACAATGAGTGTCATCTCCACGTTATTTATTACTGTTTTTTATTACTCTGTAACTGTGGGGCTGGGGTTTAAGAAAGGTCAGTGGAGGGGGAGGATCAACCCTTTAAAACCACTTGGTTTGAAAAGGAAGATTTGAGGACAGAGGTCAAAATGAGAGGATGAGGGGTGCTGCATGAAAATGGCAAAAAGGCAGAATAAGACCAAAAAAAAAAAAAGCAAAACAAATATATTTAAAAAAGTAATTGTATGAAAGACAATCGCAACAGATCAGAGAACATGTTGGTGTCCTTGGTAGAAATGCTCTCTATGATCGATACTTGCTGACTAGCTGGTGTCTGTGTTGATAACCTGCTGCCCTGTTGAATGGATTTACTGAGCAGAAGCCATCAGCTCCGTCCTTCCCAATACTGCCAAGAATGTCGGGCATAAACAGATTAACCTGAACACTCCAGATGTCAATCAGTGAATAAAGTTCCCAATTTAGATTCCATCAGATTGAAAACATCTTCAGGTTAAACCGTCTTCAAGCGGAGGCATCAAAACAAGACATGTCTATGAAGTAGCCTGACAGATGCAGGTTTGCAGCTGGGACAAATGTACACCTTTATGTTGGAGGTGTAATCCAATTCCTTCTGCACTGCTGGTGTTGACGAGGGGATCCGCGTCCAACGAACGACTTGGAACCAAAGTTGGGGTGAACAGAGAGGCGGCATCTCAGGATAGCTCGTGGAGGACCGAGATGACTCTGATAAATCACAGGAACAGAGCAGCACACCCCCAACAACAGGGTGTGAATCTCGAGGTGCCCTGAGACTTACAGAGATGCACACACATGGACATGCAATAAATAAAAGATTTACAGTAAAATCCAGGAGAAGCAGCTTGTGATGATAACTAACTGAAAACAGACAACACTAAAGACAAGGCAGAATTAGAAACTGAACGGTCGTTTTTAAAAGCTAACAGACTTTGAAGAGTGTGACAACAGAGATCGCTTCTCACAGCTGGTTTGTGTTGCTGCTAAGAACCAAACAAAACTAGACACCAGCTCTGACATGCCTCTGACAAGCCTCTCTGTAGTGGTCAGTGAACATGGGAATTAAACAAGTCAGAAAACTCTGGTCGTCACAGAACAACAGGGTGAGACAGATTGTTTTCATGGAGGGGGGACGACATAAAAGGCACTTTAATAGAGTCAAAGTCTAAATCAGTCATGCTTGACTGAGCCTTGGCCACATGAAGGCACAAGTTGTTGTTGAAAAGATGACAGAAAAACAACTAGCAACAATAAAACGACTTGTCTGGATTTTTAACAATTTACTTTTAGATTAATCCTTAGCTAAATATGTTGCTCCTGATAACAAGTTAAATTGTTTAGGTGTAAAATGTATTGGTCTAAAGTGAGGTTTTTCAAAAAGCTATTTACAACAGGCAAGACTGGTCAGAACTTGGGAGTTTTGGAAACATTTCCGAGCAGAACAAAAAAAAACTAAAAGTGAACGAAGTCATTAAAATCAGTGCGACTGAGCGATAACTGGGAATGCAAAGAACTTCAGGCGTAAACCCAACAACTTTAACTTCAGTTAATGTCTTGTTGATGGTGGCAAAGTTTTTTTTCCGTACAGTTCAGATAACATTGTGTCAAATATGTACTGGTAGCAAGAGGGCGAGGCTTAATTAAGGTTGTTGTAATTAAACCTTTACTTCAGAAGCCTGATCTGGATTCAGGAGTTCTGACCACTTATGGATCTACAGTATATTCAATCTAACATTCGTATCAAATATTGTGGAGAAAATGGTTGCAAATCAATTGTGTGAACATCTGAACAGAAATAATCTTCTTGAGGAGTTTCAGTCAGGGTTTAGAGCTCATCAAAGCACAGAAACAGCACTGGTAAAAGTTATTAATATATTCTCATGGCCTCTGACAAATGACAATGGGCAAGTGTCTACCATGGTCCTGTTAAACCTCAGTGCTTCATTTGATACAGTTGATCACAATATTCTACTACAGATACTTGAATATGATATTGGGATTGCAGGAACAACTCCAAATTGGTTTAAATCTATATCTATTGGATAGATTCCAGTTTGTAAATGTAAATAACAAATCTCCTTTATACACCAAAGTTACCGTACTTTTCGGGGTATAACACGCTCCTGTGTATAACACGCTTTGTCCAATTATTGTAAATAAATTGGAAAAATCCACAAATAACACGCTTCGGCGTATAACACGCATCTATTATGAGTCACCGCTACGCGACGCGTCAGCGCCTCATTTGCCCTGCTGAAAATGGCGGCCACAGAAGCGAGCGAGCACCGAAGGACTTCACAAGATTAACACGGTAAAAACAATTATTTCTTTGCGAGAAAAAATATATTTCTTAGCTGACATTATAGCACAAGGGTTCCTGAGCTTAACCGTTCCTTAATCAATTCACGAAATGGTCAAATCTGCTAGATTATAAATTGTTTCGGTTTGACTTCTTCCAAAACAGTCTCGTGCGCTACTAAAATAAATTATAAAAAATTGAATTTTATCTCAAATGTCTTATACAGCTAATAATTTGTAAATGACCACCAAATAATTACGCTCTGTAAGTTTCAAGAAAATCCGCGGTGTGGTTTATGAGTTATCTTGCTAAAAAAACAGCTAACAAAACAGCTAACAGCAAGCTACATCCAGAGCAGGAGGCGGGCAGCGACAGAGTCAGTCCGACCAGAGGAGGTTTTTTGTCGGACACATGAGCTAGAAACGGTCTGGAAGTGGCCCCCTAGCAGACAAAAGTGGTACTGCACCATTTTTTTGCCCAAAATTAAAAACGGCGATAGAGCCAAAAATGGGTCTAAAAATATGGGAAAAAAATCCATAAATAACACGCTTCAGTGTATAACACGCAGGACATTCAAATGAGTAAAAAAACTGTGTGTTATACCCCGAAAAGTATGGTAGTTATTAGGCATGTAACGGTTGTAGTGGGTGTACCAAACCGTTTCGGTACAACACGTTCGGTTCGGTCCACCTGTGTACCGTTTCGGTTATTTTTTTCACTCATTGAACGTTAATATATGCGCCGCGGAACAAAATTTCCTGGGCGCGTTTCAGCACGGAGCTATTATCGCGCAGCATTATTAGCCATTAGCTGCTCGCTCCGGTCTCCTGTTTGGGAACGTTATGGCTTTCTTGTTAAGACGAGCGCACATTCAAAGCTGTGTGTGTGGACGACTCTGCAGCAGCTGCGTGACGCAGCTCTCTGCAGCAGACAACAAGTCTAACGTGAACGCGCTGGAAACTACGTCATCGGAATGTGAACGAAGAAACCGCAGCTGTTGCAAAGTGCGCCAACAGCAGCTGCATTTAAACTACTTCTTCGGGTAAATCAGGTCGGTCCAGAGCAATAACACAAACTGTATGAGTTCTGAATCTAAGTCTGAATGTTGTTATATGCGCAGGCTTTAAAGTTACTGATCCTCGCTACCGCTACGAGACATCCATCACTCAAAAAGTTCAGCTCTTTATGAAAAAACTGTATTGTCAACAAGCCCTGGAGCTGATTAAAGCCCTGATGAGATGAGTGAGAGCTTCAACCGTTCAAGAAGAGGTATTGTTATTTTATTATTATTATCTAAATAATCTTTTTTGTTTAAAATCATAATCTTATTAACTTATTTTTTTATCTCTTTGTTTTATTACAAGTCTGGGACAGAGGTAGCTGCTCTCTTTGTCCACTTCAGGGACAGACATCCACCAGAGATCACCTGCAGCTAAGAAGTGTGTGATGACTGAACTGAACTGAACTCTGAACTGTTCCAGGACCTGTCCCACTTGGAGGAGCAGGTCCAAGAAGTTGTGAGTACAGTAATGAGGACAAATACAGCCACACTGCTGCTACTGGACAAAAACTTGATTAGTTAGATTGTAAACAGTCTGTTGCTGCTTATTGTTCTGACTGTTATTGTATTTATTAAGATTTTTATTATTGTTAATATAGTTTATTTATTGTAGAGTGCTGTTTATTTAAAATATCATCCAAATGGGTCACTTTTATTTATTACTACAATACAATACAAACATATTTTTGGCATATTTTCAAAATAAACATTTTGTAAGTCTTTATTTTGTCTTTTTTTTTGTACCTAAAATAAACCGAAAATAAACCGAACCGAGCCCTCCTTGTAGTTGAACCGAACTGAAATGTGATTTTAGCGTACCGTTACACCCCTAGTAGTTATGGAGTTTCTCAGAGTTGTGCTTGGACCAAAACTCTTGACTTTATATATGCTTCCATTAGAAAATGTTCTTTATATATGCTTCCATTAGAAAATGTTATTAAACAACATGGGATAAATTCCCATGTTATGCTGATGATTTTGTCCCTAGGTGTGAGTGAGAGAGTGAATGGTTGTTTGTCTCTATGTGGTGATGGACTTGCGACCCATCCAGGGTGTACCCCACCCCTCGTACAGTGATTGCTGGACATGGGCACCGGCGACACCCGTGACCCAAAATGGAAGAAGCGGGTAAAAGATAATGGATGGATGTTTTTGTACGCAGCCCTGTTTTGACTTGGTGCTATATAAATAAAATGAACTGAATTCATTGGATGAATTAGAACTTGAAGTTCTTTCTGTCTGAAAACTGTCCAGCAGAAAACGTCTTCTCTGTCTTGTAAAGCCCCCATCCAGTGTTTTCTGCACTGATGGAGCTTGAAGCAGAGGTGACTGAGAGAACTCATTGTATTCAGCCGAGTGTTTAAACTATAGGTGTCCAATGTTTGAACACTTGGCTGGTTGTACTGAAAGAGGCTCTGACCTTTCTGCCTCATGAAATGCACTCATTATAGGGGCTGTTTTTAAACCACGTTTTCACACATTAAACATGTTAGCACAGTCTGCCACATCTCTATAGGGCAGCTGTGTTATTAAACAGCAACAAAAAAATCTGGTGTCGAGTTTGGTGAAACCCTGCAATAATTAAAGGTCTAGGATTCTTTAAAAGGTATGCATTTTGCTTGTTGCCTTTCATGCCCGAGTTTTAGACTGGGATCATCTTACGTTAGGTTAGTCAAACCTCAAAAAGAAAGTGATGCACAATGTCACGCAACATAGTGAAGCTGAGCAAGGGTGTGTGTCGTTAATGATTCTCAGCTACTACCATACCAAAATTAAATTCTTGATTTGAAGTCCAATTTGATATTTTGGGGATCATAGTGGAACAGATCTTTCACAACTCTTTCTTGTAAATTTTTTAAAAATTTGCATTTCTTTCAGGCAGAATGGTGGCTGGTTCAAATCCCGGCCTATTGCCTTTATGGGGGGAGTTTGCATGTTCTCATGCGCATTTTCTCCAGGTACTCCGGTTTCCTCCCACAGATCAAAAACATGCATGTTAGACTGATTGGCAACTCTAAATTGTCCCTAGGTGTGAGTGAGAGAGTGAATGGTTGTCTAGTTTGTTTCTACGTATGTGTCTCTGTGATGGACTGGAGACCTGTCCAGGGTGTCCCCCACCTCTCACACAGTGATGGCTGGATATGGGAACCAGTGAAACCCGTGGCCCGAAAAGAAAGAAGTGGGTAAAAAGATAATTGATGGATGGCTGCATTTCTTTCCCTTTGCATTAAACTTCAGTGTAGACATCCTCTGTGAATTGTAAAAACAACTTTGAATCCATCAGCACTGGATCTGTATACAGGTAATAGTAATGCACATTAGAAAATGAGTACAAGCAAACATTACAGAAATATATTTGAATGAATTTCCCGCATTATTTCACTTTACAATGGCTTGAAGGTGGAAGCTGGCCGATACGGATATTTTAACAGCCAACGGCAAAGGCCAAAAAGCTGATTTGTTTGTCAGTTTTTAGCAAATAAGTATCACAGTTTTATTTATTATGTTTTATTATAGATAAAATAAATACATAAAATAAAGTCCAACTATTTTCTCTGGTAGATAAGACGTTGTTCATTCAAAAGTTAGTGTTATATTCTGGTTAACTTCCTTTGGGATCTGCTGGTGTAGTGCTCAAAAAGCAGCCCACCATAAAAAAGGCCCATGGTCTCAGAAGGTGCAGTTAACCATCTTAACATGCTCAGACATGGCAAATACCAACTACAGGTAGTCCCCGATTTACGAGCGCTCTGATCTACGAGGTTCCAGACTTACGAGCTGGCGAATTTTTGGAAAAAACGCAAAAAATACTGAGTTTTCATGTGTTTTTTCACCACAGTTCGTTAGCTAAACATGTGGACACACGTTTCCGATCATTTTTATGCACTCATAAGCAGTTTTTTGATGAAAAACGAGTGTTTGTAGTCGCGCTAGCGAAACCGTTCCAATTTACGAGCGAAATTCCGGACTTACGAGAGACATGGCAACCGTTCCGAAATACGAGATTTCCGGTTTACGAGCGCCTCGTTGTAACGGATCTCGCTCGTAAATCGGGGACTACCTGTACTGTACTTATAAAATTATCAATAATCAGTCTTATTAATCAGCTGACTGATCCATCAGTCTACCTTTACTAGTAGATATTGGCACAAACATGTAGCCACAAAAGGGCCATAAGTCACCAAACAACAGGTCACATTGGTGTAATAAACTTTAAAGATATCTGTTCATAAAACAAAAATATTCGACTCGAGGGCAGCATCAGACCTAACAGAGACGATGTCAACAATCCATCCAACAGAGAACATGAATGTAAGAACCGTTTTGGAAATGCACCCAGAAGCGGTTCAAATAACAAACAGCTTAGAGTGACGTGAAAAGAGAGAAGCTGTAATTTGTCAAGTCAAGTCGTCTGAGTCAGACGGCTGTAATCAGCATCTGACAGATTTACTGTCCCCCACCTTTCACTGGAATTGTTCTAGTTGTGTTCAGGTCTGTTTAGGAACAGGTCAAACTCCCTTTGGTTGTTTTTCAGATGTCTTTGTGCCGTTTGAAATTTGACTGATCCATTTCAGAGCCACGGGTCCAGGCCCGGCATCTAGTTTACATTCTTTAAACTGATTTTCTGTGCACATAAATATCCCACATGTAAGACTGGAAAAGGCATACCTCATGTTTGACTGAAAATTAAAATCAGATTCTCGAACTGCTGAGCACAGTCTGCACGTTAAACTGAAGCGCTTGAAAAAAGCCACTGACAGGCCACTGCTGAGTAACACTGTTGGCCTTGATGAACTGTAATTTTGCACCATCCAATATTATTTAAAGAACAAAGAAAGAGGAGTAGAAAACTGTCCTCACACAACCGCTTGAAAAACTGTTCAATGCAAAACTTTACTTTAAGAAAAATACCTATAAACATAGTTTGCAGATAGAAGTCCTTCATAATCTCTCACATGTGTCTAAATGCTATACAGCAGCATAATAATCTCTCATTACAAGCCACTGCTGGCTGAATAGCAGACTAATAAAGAGCTCTGGCTCCCAGTGAGATGATGAAATCTAAAACCCACCATTTAGATCCTAAGCTTCAGCTTTTTTGTTTAAATCTGCTTCTATGCACAAAGCTGCACAACAAGTTTCTAAAGCTTCACAGCCTTCAAATGTCAGGTTGGGACAAAAGGACTATTCTCCTGCTCTGGACCCATCTGACTACTGTTGGTTTTTATACACACACAATTAAATTTATTTGGAATTCTAATGAATTAAAAATGTATATTTTAGCTTTTTCTGTTTATGGGGACAGTGAAAATAATAAAAGAAATACAAAATCCACATGCATCTTTTTAATAGTGTTAGTTAAGATCTTTATAACTGGAATTTGAGGAACAGTTATGAAAAATTAGTGTCTTACCTGTTTTGGAACAAGTTTAATGTACTTCATTTTTCGCCCTATAAGTCACAGTTGTTGTTATTTTTTTGCATAATTTGCATGCCCTGCGACTTATATGCCAAAGTGACGTATTTATGGATTTTCCCCATACTTATGAACCAATTTTCGGCCGAGGTATGACCATTTTCATTCATTCTGACTGAAAACATTGAACACTACCATTTTCAGCTGCTAGATGGCACTCTAGTAGTATGGCATGCCGTATCATGTAATAGGTAAAAGTGGCTATTAATGACACAATCTGCTTGCCAGTTGTCTGCGTGGAGCAAACGTCAAATCAGCTTCATTTCACTGCGCCGCCCCAGTGAAGTGCAGCTGATTTGACCACTGAACTTGCATTATTAAGTAAAAGTTCAACTGAGACACACCTTTGCTATAATATCAAGCAAACAAATAATTGTTTTTAAGTGTTAATCTTGTTAAATTCTTGTTAAAGTCCTCCCGTCACGCCTCCGCAGCAAACATTTGAGAGCCAATCAATTTTTGGCACAACACCAGCCCACATCTCCGGGTTCGGCCCATATTTCCAAGTCGTCAGCGGTGACACGTAACAAATGCAACACGTCTGCGGTGACATGTAATAGATGAGACTTATATTGCGAAGCGACGTATTTATGGATTTTTCCACTTTATTAGACATATTTGGACTGATGCGACTTATATAGTGTTGGTGTAACTTTTTCATACTTTCATACTACTACTATGCAAAAACTACTATGCAAAAACTCAGGACAGTATTACACTTTTACTTTTATTATTACATTTTATGCTTATGTTTATTAAATGTTTTAGTGTTTTAGTGTTTAAATGTTTACTGTTGCACCGAGGGACAGAGAGAAATGCAATTTCAATCCTGTGTATGTCCTGTACATATTGCAGTTTTGACAATAAAGTTGACTTTGACTTTGATATGGTGGTGTGACGTGTACGGTGGAAAATACGGTAACTGACGTAGCGTTTTATGGTTTAATGTGAGCACAAATAGTGATTGTAGCGTTCCATATGCAGTCTGATGCACTTTGACAGAAACACAACAATCTTTAAAAGCATTATCGACAGCAGATAAGATTACAAATGTTCATATTTCCACAAAATGCCACTTTAAAAGAGCTAAGACTGTCACTTTAAATGCATCACTCATCCCATTCCCGATTGCTGTCCCATTATTTGTGAGATCCTTTTGCCACTAAACAAAAGTTTCATTGAGCTTCAGGTTCTACAGTAAGTGATGCCCTGGAGAGGAATAACAAAAAAGTCGTTCTCAGACCTCTGGGGGGAAACGGGGAGCTTTGCCAACAATGTATTGACTCAGCTCGACAACAAAATGAGACCAGCTCCCATAAACTCCTCTTTTGTCAAATTAAACCGGGAACCCTCCCACATGTGAACACCTACAGCTCAGTGGAGTATTGTTAGTGAGGATTTTCTTCAGCGTGCATGAGGCTGTTAAATGGGTTAGGCAGGATTGACCCAGTGTTTGTGGGGGGTCATGAAGCCTACTGTAAACATGTTTGCAGGCGGAAAGAAGTGGAGATTAATTTGACTGCTGAAGCCACGTAATCCTTGTTATCCATTAGCTTGCAGAGGGTGCAGTCAGCACAACAGGCGAGCTCTTACGTGGAGTCGAAGTGAACAATTACAACGAAACAAAGGCAATGTACAACTAAGTTTTTATTAGTTACATTAAAATGAGCTGAAAATGTGCAACAATTTACAAGTGAAAGGCTTCTAATTAGACTATGTTTTACAACACTAAATTTTTCATTTACTTATTCTTTCTCACATTTAAAATTACTTAAGTTATTTGGGTTAAAATCCAGGGAAGAAACTTGATGCAGTGGTCATTTATTGTAGTATGGGAAATGTGTGGATGCAAATACCGGTACTTAAATCAAACATTTAGTACTAATAATGCAACACCAAAAATATGAAAAGACTTTACTGCAAAAATAAATAGATGAGCAAAAAGAGAAATCTTAAGAATGAATATTGCAAATAAATTGTTAGGAAAAGTGGACTGTGCAGAATTTGGACACAGCTTCCTGTCTGTCAGTGTTAAAGCTAGTTCATATCAGCGTAAGAGGAAAAGTTGCAGATACCTGTTCAGGTTTTAGCCCTGGTGGTATCCAGACATACTCTTCCAGGGCGCAGCCCGAGTCATCATCCGACGTCGAGTTCCTCTGGAAGTCGTACATCAGCTTGGTGACCGTCTTCTCCATTTCTACAGGCATGGTTGTCACTGCATGCTCTTCACGACGACACTTGCAGTGCACACAGATCTTCCTGCCACACACAAAGAACACCTGTCAAGCTAATCTCATGAGCACTTCCAGGTCAGGGAGGGAGGGACGGCTCCAGAAAATAAACAAGAAGATATATTTATTTAACATTTTTCAATTAAACTAAATAATGTTGCTTAAAATATTTCTGGACAGACTAATTCATTGCATGTTAAATCTGTTAAAAACATTTAAAATACACAACTACTGTATTAGCATGGAAACAAATATTGTGTCAAAATATATGTGATTCAACAAAAAAGTGCACACAAATTGTATTTCAAGAAAAAAAAAAATACTGCCTTATCTTTAAGTTTCTCCAAGTAAAAATAACCCAAATTAAACAACCTAAACTGGTCAAAACTTCTTGCTGTGGTTTTCATTGTAACGTGGATACAGACACAATGTAAAGAAATCCTAAAGTTCTCAAACATGAAGACAGGACCACATATCTCAATCCAGTGCAACCAGTGAGTGAAGCAAAATATTCATGTACAAACGCATAAACTCAGTGACTACTGCTGGCAAGAAACCGTCTCAGATGAATTAAATAAATAAAACAAAATTAAAATATATTATAATAATAATAAATAAAACACTATAAAACAGGGATCAGTATGTATGAAGGGCATTATGCTGGTGAAGATTCTCAGTCGTCCAGGACATGATAAAATCAAAAAAGGCGTTCAATACAGGATCAACAACTTCTGGACAGAAGTCGAAATGTTTTCTGCAACAAATAAAGTCCAGTTGATCCTGTATTGAACGCCTTTTTTGATTTTATGAAGGGCATTGTGTATTTCAGGGGTGTTGAACTCAGTTACCAAAAGGAGCCAAAATTAAAAAAAACTTTGTCCGAGTCACGGGCCACTTTCAGCCGATACACTAACTCGAGTCAGATAGCTGATATCTTTTCGAGTCAGGTAGCTGATATCTTTTCGAGTCAGATAGCTGATATCTTTTCTTGGTTGCAGGTTCATGAGCAAGAGTTATCCGTCTCATTTGACGTTCTGTTACTCTTTCCACATCAGAATCAAAAATAACAGAATGATCCAGCCTTTTTTCTGGCTTCAAAGTTTGCCAGCTGGCAACAGCAAAGCCTATAATAAATTATGTATTTATCAGTTGTTTTTTTTTTAACGAAAAAATGAGGAGAGAGAATGTTCAAATTCAAAAATGAGAAATTTATAAAATGACTGCCTAATAAATTATCCAAATATTTAGAGTTTTGCCATTTTATTAACATTTGATCTAAAAGATTTTATACACTGTGTAATGGAATCATGATTGAACTGCCCAACCAACACTCACAAGAGGAAAGGTGCTGTACAAATATACCTGGGCAGTTCTTACATATACCGGTAAACATGGTTTGATGAGACAAAAGCAATGAAGATTACCATAGTTTTGACAGTTCTGGGTAACCGTTTGAGAAAATAACGCCCACATACATGTATTTGAAACTCATCTACCTTTTGATTTCTTCTCATCAATATTGACTGACCTATTTTTCCACTGAATCAACTCAAATTATTAAAACATCTCTTTGTTGCAGCCACATATAAATAAGGAAGTTCTTTCCATACACTGTACTCAAAAGTATCAAAATCAACACCCAAGAGTGACTCATTAGAAAATTATAGGGTTCTTCAGACACACCCCAAACCTACAGATGTAGGTTAAAAACTCAATTGTGTGAATAAAAATAAAAACTCCTGCAGATGTATTCTCTGATGCAAACTGAAGAGACACTGCATGCATACAGATTCATGTGTCCTTGACAGTTGCAGACCCTGAAAGTGGAAAATGGGTGACCAGAAGGTCACACTCCACTAACCTGTTACCCCCTCAAGCGGTTAAACCAGGAAGACAATCTCATTACAGTCCATATGGATGCCTGTCTCTCTGAGAGCGAAAGGAGCTTAAGGACACCTGGGACACTGTTTGACAAACATATTTCAAAGCCCAGGACCTGTTAAAGTGTACAGTACTGACACACAGTTGCAAAGAAAATGGGGAAAAAACTGAATATTTTACAAGACTTTTCAACTTTATACCTGCAGTGGATATGGGCACCTCTATGTCTGATGAGCTCATCTAAAATTGTAAGACAGCGAAGCCAACATTTCAGTCCCATAGACTAACTTTTGATGCTGCTTCTGCTTTTAGAAATTGTATGTGTATGCTGCTTATTAATGTAAAGTGTTCAGAAAGCATTATATATAAAAAAAACTCACCAAGTCCCTTCTTGTCTTGTCAAAAAAATAAAAAATATAACTTAAAACTTAAGGGTTGAGATTGAATAAAGCATGCTGGTTTAAATGATAAAATGCTGACTGATTCTTATGCTAAAACAAACAGTTGTACCGTAGTTGAAAGACATAAACCATCCCACTGACATGCCACAACATGTCACAAGAGGAGTAATCCTTGAAAGTAAAACATACTAATACCACTCAAGTGGGACAAATTCTCCATAAATCTCTTAAGATTCTTCCCCACCTGCCATAGGCTTAACTGATTCTGTGAGCTCCATCGCCCTGCAGAGCGACCGGCCTCTGCTCCTTTTGCTGTCATTGTGGAAGGGCAAGTTGTAGACATTAGAAACAGACTTCATAAATATGAACAAAAAGACACATCAAGTGCCCTAGATATTACTGCTATGAATAATGATAGCCAGAGCTGTGCAGGCAGACGAGGTCATCAAAGAACTGTCAAGGCAACCTACTGGAGAGACAAGTGTAGAAAATTGCAATCCCCAGAGCATCATGGTGCAATAGCCAAGGGCAAGACTATAGGGCAAATTACACCCAAGAACCTTCACTTTTATTCATAAATTAAAGCACATTTGTTAGCTGGTAAACTCATCTATCTATGCTAAGAGACACCATGAAAACAGCCACCGATGAAGTAGAAAAGTACCATGAGTTACAAAGCATATGTAAATATTTGTACCATGCAAACAGTCAGCTACTCAAAGTTACATCCACTTGAAGCCGAGTGAGAGATTCCTTACTGATGGTTTGGGTCCTGGGTTCTTTGTTTCTTTGCCACTTCACTTTTGGGAGTTTAGTCGCCATGTGTCAACAGAGGCACACATCATTACAAATGAGCACATTTATTCAAAGCGGGAGATCAGGTGGGCCTGAGGGCAGCCAGAAACAACCTGGACCGGGGCATCAGAAAGGCAAAGAGGCAGTATTCTGGGAAAATAGCTCACCGTTTCAAGGACAGCAGGGATACACGCAGTCTGTGGCAGGGAATACAGACCATCACAAACTACAAACCACCCCCCCAGACCTGTGACAGCTCAGCCTCTGCGCTGAATGAACTGAATGAGTTCTTTGCTCGGTTCGAGGCAAGTAACAGCACACCAGCACATAAACTCCCCCCCTCTCCTGATGGCCAGGTGCTGACGCTGTCCTCAGACAGCGTAAGGCGATCATTCATCAAGATTAACGCCCGGAAGGCCTCTGGTCCTGACAACATACCTGGTCGTGTGCTGAAGGACTGTGCAGGGGAACTCGCAGCGGTCTTCACGGACATCTTTAACATCTCACTGAGCCAGGCCATCGTCCCCACCTGTTTCAAAGCCACCACCATCATCCCTGTCCCAAAGAAGGCAACGCCCGCATGCCTCAATGACTATCGCCCAGTAGCACTCACCCCCATCCTGATGAAGTGCTTTGAACGGCTAGTCATGAAAAGCATCACATCTGTCCTCCCTGACTCCCTGGATCCCTTCCAATTTGCATACCGACCTAATCGCTCAACCGACGATGCCATCTCCTCTGCCCTTCACACAGCTCTCACACATCTGGACACGAAGGACTCCTATGTTAGAATGTTGTTCATCGACTTCAGCTCGGCATTCAACACCATCATCCCCCAACAGCTCATCCTTAAACTGGACAGTCTGGGGCTGAACACCTCAATGTGTAACTGGCTGCTAGACTTCCTGACCGGGAGACCACAGACAGTACGGGTCGGGAGTAACACATCTAGCACCATCACATTGAACACAGGGGCCCCACAAGGATGTGTGCTGAGCCCCCTTCTATTCACCCTGCTAACACACGACTGCACACCATCATACAGCTCCAACCACTTCATCAAGTTTGCGGACGACACAACAGTGGTGGGTCTCATCAGCAACAACGATGAGACGGACTACAGGAACGAGGTGAGCCGCCTGGCCTTGTGGTGCGGACACAACAATCTCACTCTCAACGTGGAGAAGACAAAGGAGATTGTTGTGGACTTCAGGAAGAAGGATGCCCAACATGCCCCTCTGACCATCAACAGCACCGCAGTGGAGAGAGTAGACAGCACCAAGTTCCTGGGAGTGCACGTCTCAAAGGACCTGTCCTGGAGCAGGAACACTGCAGCACTGGCAAAGAAGGCTCACCAGCGTCTCTACTTTCTCCGCAAGCTGAAAAGGGCTGGAGCTTCAACCCCCATCATGAGCACCTTCTACAGAGGTGCCATAGAAAGTGTCCTGACCAGCTGCATCACTGTGTGGTTTGGTGCATGTACTGCATCCTGCCGCAAGAGCCTCCAGCGCATTGTGAGAGCAGCTGAGAAGATAGTCGGCACCTCCTTCCCCTCACTGCAGGACTTACACAGCAAACGCCTCACTCGGAAAGCCCACTGCATGGCAGGTGATCCCACACACCCACTACACAGCTGCTTCAGACTGCTGCCATCAGGGAGGAGACTGAGGAGTCTCCAGGCTCGAACCAGCAGACTGAGAGACAGCTCTGTTCATCAGGCAGTCAGGATGCTAAACACTCTGCCTGCTCTGCCCCCCCTCCCATTTGAACTGCCTTAACACTAAAACTTTCTCACACATTACCACACAACACAAAGATTTTAACACTGGACTCTGTGTCATCAAACGGGTTATTCACTAAACTCTCGGTCATGTGCTCATACAGTTTGCACTACTTCTCATACTTGCACTAATGTTTGTATTACATCACTGCCTATAATCATAATACTGTTTACATTCTCTGTTTACATTTATTAATACTGTTTACTTTTATTACTACTGCTTACATGTAATTACTACTGTTTACATTTACACTACTCTAATATCTACACCACTGCTGATACATATACAGTGTGCTCTGAACGGTCTTATTTAGGGATGCCCAATGTGCCTTACTGCATATGCCACTTTTTGCCTCTATAACAACATCAACTACTACCTCATACATATACTGTGTACATTAACTCATACGCTGCTTTGCCACTTTGCAAATGTCAATGCTAGAAACCTTTAGTTTATTTTAGTTATACTTTTTATACTCTTTTTTTATACTAGTATGCAAAAACTCAGGACAGTATTATGTTCATTAAATGTTTAATGTTTTAGTTTTAGAGTTGGTGTAAATTTTCATACTCTTATACCACTATGCAAAAACTCAGGACAGTGTTAGTTTTACTATTTTATGCTTATGTCTATTATTATATGTTTCAGTGTTTCAATGTTTAGATGTTTACTGTTGCACCGAGGGACTGAGAGAAACGCAATTTCGGTCCTGTGTATGTCCTGTACAGTACATATTGCAGATCTGACAATAAAGTTGACTTTGACTTTGACTTTTGACTTATTCAACATAACTTCATTATTGAAGGAAACAGATATGCAATGGTCCCATCTGTTTTGATACAAAATGGTACTGCTCTGGTGGGTAAAAAGTATGGGCACAAAATTTGGGTTACAAAGAAATCTGGCAAAGAAATGAAGCCTGATTGACTCTATCCTACCAAAGACATCACTGTTTAACACCTTGCCTGTTACATGTATTTCAAAAACTACACAGAAAAGGTTTTGAATACTTCTCTGACCCTTGTTGGTCCAGATGTAGGATCACAATCTCCTTCAGTGATTCACCTTGCAAACTGCCTTGCAAATTCTAATTTTCCTTCATCACGTCCTGCAGACATGCTGCATACCTAGAAGGCCAGACGGTCCTTCCTACCCCTTAATTTACAGGCTGCTTCTTTATGGACTTGCCTGGGATTTCCCCCTCTACTGAAACATAATCCATCAGCTTCCTCATGTACAGTATGCTGCTTGCATTCACTTGGATCAGATTTAGTGGATCTGGTATTACAAGTGATGAACATTGCTAAAGCCTTGTAAATGACAGTAGGGGTACAGAGAAGGAAGTGAGGAAGCATGTTCTCTCTGTTAAATCTTGACTGGTCCTTTTCACTCCCAGGGGAGCTGTAAATGCAGATGCACCATTGGTCAGTTGAAAAGTGTTTTGGTTTGCCTAAACACTGCAGGGGTATGTATACGAATGGCAGTCACTGTAACCATGATGTCAGTGGCCAATGATTCACTGTTTCCAGTTAATCATCATCATCATCCTGCTCTACAGCCTTAGCACCATTACCCAGGTACTGGGTGGTTTCAATACAAAACCAGGGTCCAACAGGGCTCTTGGACAAATGCAAAGAGCTGCTTCAGTTGTACGTCAATACAATAATAATGATAATAATATGTGCAGGCCAAACTAACAGTAAAAAACAGGAATTACTGTAGTTTTTTTGTTTTTACTGTATTAATGTTTAAACAACAGTGCTTAAATGTAGGTGAAGATTCAAATGCTAATAAAGAAAAAGTTAAATATTCTTCCACAAACTTTAAAAGATTAACTTGTCTGATGTGATCTTATCCTGGAGCAAGTTTAAGAAGCATGACTTTGGAGGGACCAGAAGAAAAATTCTCATTCCTGAGCAGTTCCAAAAACCACTGAAGCTTTTCCATGGCATCACTCTAGAGGGCCAGATTAAAATCCCATCTATGAAAGGCAGCGTTACACAAAAACAGAGGTTGGATGACAAAAAAGGAGCTCAGAGAGAAGAGACCAGCTGGGTGCAAGAGGCAGCCAAGCAGTCTTTTCTCCTTCTTCTTTTACCACGTTTGTTGTCTTTGGAAGAATTGAAGGGAGTGGACAGACTCTGTTCCTTTAACTACTCATCTTTAGTGAATGCAACATTTCTGATTAGTGTTCTGAATTTGAATTTTGTGGCTCCACAGTAAACAACAACGCGTTTCACAAATTAACAAAACAAAGCCTTAATGTTGATAGGACAATCATTAGAAGTTGATCAAAGTTAAACTAGACTGAGTTGTTAAAGACAAGAATCAGGCTTCACAAAGACATTTCCCCCTTTTTAGAAGCCAATTAGCATGAACCTGATGCAAAGTGCTGCAGGGAGCAGAGATTAGAGCAGCATCCACCTGTCAAAACTGATTACAAACACAGACAGCTAAAGGCCAGCTCGAATCCAGACTGTCTCAGGGTCAGACTCAAAATATAGCACATTAAAGCTGTTTGTGCAGACCAACTGTAATATAGACCTGTCGCAATAAACGATAAATCCATTAATCGCATGATAAATGAAAATTATCGACCTCACTTTCTTTTATTGGCTTTATCGTTTCTTCGTGTCTCTTTCTTTCTATTGAAGACATTGGATGACAAAAGGTTCAAATCTGGTGCTCTTCACTCACCCTTTCCTTCCTCTTTTCTCTTTAAAACCCATTTTAACAATCCAAAAATTCGATTTTGGATATTAAAAGCAGCTAAGCTGAGAAGCTAAACTACGAGCTAAGCTAACAGGCCGACCTCGGGAAAAATCCTTCGTTTGACAATAATTACTAATTATTGTCAAATTTCAAACAATATTATCGTTTATCGCAATAATTTCTGAGAAAATTAATCACCCAGCAAAATGTGTTATTGTGACAGGCCTACTTTAATGTAAAAACAATTTTAATGACAATCACAGATTCAGAAAATCACCAACTTATTTCCCACACAGTGCATTCAGTTTTCCTCGGCCGTCTGTAAAAAATAGCTGCACTGTGTTTTTCATGGCTGTAGGCTGAGTTTTCCAATACTGTACATCCTACAGCATTATGTATAATTAAATCACTGTTTCAGAAGTTTGACCCACAACAGAGAAGTAAAAATATTTTAGTCCCCAAACATTGTACTTTGACTGGCTTTGAGTTTATTTGTACTTTCACTACGGTACTTTGCACTTTTGGTTACTGGACTGTAACAGCATGTGTGTGACTGTATTTCTTCAAACTTTCATGTGCATGAAAAGAAGCCATCTGCAATGAGTCTCTTCATTCTCACCTTGTCCCCTTGTCCCTGCTTAAGTCCAAACACTAATTCTTTGATCAACTGGAGTATTATTTTTAATACATTCTGTAGTTTAATGGCAGGCTAAGCCCAACAACATCTAAATCAAAATACAAGTTAGCGGTTTGTTACAAAGTGAAATGGCACGTGGCAAATGAAACACCAGACAGATTCATAAAAACAGATTCCAGTACTGATCCATTGAAAAACACTGTCCATGGTCACAGACTTTTACACTTTCACAAAAAGAAAAGTACTCCATAAACCAATTTCATCAACTGCAATAATGTCCATAACAGAATTAGACCTGTTCCTAATGCAGTGTCTCCAGAGGGCCCGAAGATCAAGGACATCTAATATAATTGACTTTCAGCCTTGTCCTCTGTGCACAGAGATTTATCCAGATTCTTAAAATATTTTATTAATATTATGAACTTTAGGTGAAGGGGTCTCCAAAAACTTCCCAATTTTCCATTAAGTGACATTCATCCATTATTTTTATTCGCTTCTTCCTTTTCAGGTCAGGGGGTCACTGGCGCCCATATCCAGCAATCACTGTGCGAGAGGAGGGGTACACCCTGGACAGGTCTCCAGTCCATCACAGGGACACATAGAGACAAACAACCATTCACTCTCTCTCACACACCTAGAGACAATTTAGAGTTACCAATTAGCCCAACATGCATGTTTTTGGTCTGTGGGAGGAAACGGGAGTACCGGTACTTGGAGAAATCCCATGCATGTAAACTTCACCTATCCCCCTGGCTGGGATTTGATCTGGCAACCTACTTGTACTTGCTGAGAGGCAATAGCTCAATTGCCCCTATTGAGGAACAATATTATGAAATTGTGCGATTTTCTTAGTTTTTACAAACTGGTGAACCTCTGCTCTCCTTAAGAGTTACAGCCTTTATGTGTTTTTCATACATAGTCCTCTTCGACTTAATGCCAGTTTACCTAAATGTTGCACTTTTCCAGCCGGTTCTTTCTTATTAGTAGCTACTGCTTACCTTTACAGCAAGTTTTTGCTCTTGTCCCATCTTTTTAAAGATATGTTGCTGCCATAATATTCAAAATGACTTTTCACCAATGAAACAATTTATTAATTTAAACATTTAGGAAGTTCATGTTCCATTTTTAATATAAAACATGTTAATAATATGCAAATCCTTGCATATTTATGTTTACTACATTCGTTATTCAGAATTTGGCTTGTATGTTTTTCCTTAAACTGCTGAAATGACAACTGTCCAATGTGATTTTGGTGACACAAAAAAACATTATTAATGTTAGGAAATAAGTATTACTACTGTGTAATAGGTTAACTATAATAATAAAACTGCCTTTTTTAGTTTAACAATCTCTAGGATCAAAGTATTTTTACAGAGGCATTTGGAAATGTCAGATCAAGCTGTGGTCTATAATTTGAGTTCCTGTAAGGCTGGTTGGTGTTTGAGCTGCTCCCAGACCAGCTGCCAGAGCCAAAACTACATTATTCATTATTTACCCGTCAGCCCATTCAAGTGCTAATAAAGCGACCCTCTTTAATGCTAAAGTGTATGTAATAATTTACAGTTCAAAGGTCTTTTAACACCCTCCACAAAACAACTGTGGCTGAGCAATGCAGCCTGGAGTAAACTCGGGGAAACACCAATCCCAAAAAAAAAACTTTTACTCAAAAAAAAGAAAAGAAGAAGCTTCCTTATTTATCTTTAACCCACATGACACTGACACACACACACACAACCAGGGATCTGCAACCTGCGGCTCTGGAGCTACATGCGGCTCTTTGGTCCCTCTGCAGCAACTCTTACTAGAGGTGCACCGATCGCAGTTTTCTGGCCAATCACCGATTTCTAAAAAGTCTGACCTGCCGATTCCGATTTTGTTCTATAAGCGACACGGTCAGGTGTCACAAGGTCACAATGCACCTTCAACTTTCCGATATTATTTTATTGAAAATCATACCCTTGAACAATATCCGAGAAACATTACAAACTTGTTTTAATTGGCCACGAGGTAGTGCTCTGAAATATAAATGAAGTTCAGACAATTGCTCTTAAAATAAATTAAAAAAAAATCGGTAAAATCAGTTTCTCATGTAAGTATCGTCCGATTTCCCAAAATAAAGGAAATTGGGGCAGATACATCGGCGCACCCCTAACCAAAACTAACATCAAACTGAATTTTACTGGTTGTTATACAAACAACAAAAAATGTACTAGTTAGCTGTTTTCCTGTCATTTAATTTGCAAACACTCACTTTAAAGGTCCACTGACATCATCTTTGGACTTTGCATAAAATGATAGAAGATATATATCTTGTATTATTCAACTATGTTCGTTTTTGCAAACTGAAAATTCCTTTCAAACTGAGTTTAAAATTAAAAACCGTGTTTCTTCATGGAAAATCAGACTACACGCGAATGCACCATGGAAAATCAGACTACACGCGAATGCACCATCTGTGACATAGGAAGGAGGACCTTCAGTCTGTGTGCTAGGATAACTCATAACGTATTCTCTGCCAGATCGCCTTTTTTTGTATAACTTGAAAAAGGCCGTTACGTTGTGTCGCATTTGGGTGTTCTAATATCATCAGTGAACAAGTGAGCCTTTTCACTTTCCCAAAAGATGAAATACTTCGTCAAGTATGGAATAAATAAAGCTGCCCCCCCTCGGAGCTCCCTCGCTTCCTGAAAAGGTAAGACTAAAAAAAATACGGGTGCAGACCTAAATTAGAACCTGCTGTTTCTGCTCATCTAACTTCCTGCTTCCCAAACTGAAGACAAATCGCTCAAATCTTAACTTAGATTGATAATTTTGTCGTTTTATTTCTTGTTCGCCATGAATATTTAAAAGGGGCGTTCTAAAGACGTTCTCCTTGCAACGTCACAGATGTTGCATTCGCGTGTAGTCGGATTTTCCATGAAGAAACCGGTTTTTAATTTTAAACTCAGTTTGAAAGGACTTTTCATTAATTTATCATTTTGTTTGCAAAAATGAACATAGTTGAATCATTTTATGCAAAGTCCAAAGATAATGTCAGTGGACCTTTAACCTTTTGCCTTGTTTCTATACTTGTTTTTTTTTCCACAATAAAAAAAAAGTATTAATGCTGCCCTACCTCCTCTCGTCTATACAAGAATCTGGTCTTTCCATTTGTCTTAAATTGTAAAAAATATCAATGAATGTTACAAAATCATAACCCCCCTTTACTGGCCACAAAAGTCTTCTCCAACAAACCTAAAGGGGCCCGTGGGCCACCAGTTGACAATCACAGTTGTTACGGTTCTGGACACATTTCATTTAGTGAATGAAGGTGTAAAAATGTGTGTTTGGATCAGAAAGCTTGCAGACCCCTGCACAAGCCTGACCAGTGGGAGGAGGGGGGGCAGAACCAGTGAGAACACGTCCACACAGAGAAAGAACCATTAAATAGAATAAAATTATATACTGTATATATATATATATTAAAAAAGGGGCTAATTCAGAGCAAAATAAGACTAAAGACTATCTGACCACACCAAATGGTTCGTCTCTTGAGTTGAAGTCTTGAAAAGCAAGCGACCAGAAATAACCAGCTGTTTTTACCTTCTTACAAACTGGGACGTGAAGCCATACTGGTCCTGAGCTGGCCGCTGCGGGTGTTAACAGACGAGCTCCTCATGGCACGGTTCGGTTCGGCACACACAGCTCCGGTTCCGTCCGCTGTGTGCGACCCGCTCCTCTCTGCTACATTTATCCCGTCCGCTCAGAAACAAGAGCTACAGAGTCAACTTCCTCCCCCAGAGCTCTCACCCAACAACTTATTAAAGTGCGCTTCTGGAACGCATTCCTCCGTCCGTGCGCTGAATCAGAGCTTCTACAAGAGATATCCCGGGACAAATGTTTATCCCGGGACAAATGTGTCCGGTTCCGCCTAAAAGGCGCAGAAAAACTCCGCAGCACAGCGACGACCTGAGAGGACTTTCTCTGACGTCTTCTTCTTCTTCTGAACACCGTCTGGTCTGAACAGCAGAGGCAGCGTTTAAACCCAGCTTTATATAGCATCAAGCTAGCAGGAGCTGCCAAACCATTTCCGGTTACCTTTTCAAAATAAACGTACAATTTTTAACCGTCATCGCAAACTACAAAACAGTTTTATTAAGTGGCCTTGGCAATTTTATGTTTAATGTCCTTTATAAATCAGACAACTGTGCCTGAGGAAAAGAAAAAAAAAGATTAAATTGCAATTATAAGATTATCTCTTT
Organism: Garcialebias charrua; assembly: GCA_038048925.1. NCBI lineage: Eukaryota > Metazoa > Chordata > Actinopteri > Cyprinodontiformes > Rivulidae > Garcialebias > Garcialebias charrua. Next base: position 17,414 of record JBBPBX010004544.1, on the reverse strand, counting down.
GTTTTTGTTATAAATAAATAATGACAACTTCTTTATCACTCAGCAATACATCTCCTGCCAACAATGTGTGGATTTAAAATGTCTTCTTTAGTCTGCGAGTGTCAATTATAAACATACCATATGTAAGGGAAAATGTACATTTATAAAATGAAACAATGTTGCATGTTTTTGACTATTATAAACATAGTTTATAATCACAATACAAAGTTTTTTCCCTGAAAAAAAAAAAACAAGTTTCTTTAATGCTTAACCAAAAGGGAAAAATATTCAATAGAAAGGGAGTTTGATTATTATTGTTTACATGGCTGATTATTGTTGTTTAATCTGATTGTTGGAAGTAAGGGGCAGATATAATAAGATTTATTCTTCTTTCTGCTACCTTTCATTTTTTTACATTTTGTACACTATCATTTATGAGATTGTCTTGTATTGTTTCTTTTGTAAAAAATGAACAAATTTAATAAACAAACATAAACAAACAAACAAGTTTTGTTGCTCTCACTTTTGTTTGAAGGCAAGCTGCTTCACTTCCTGTGTAATTATGGCAGTTTCTAGTTTGCTTCACATCAGCTCATGTCAGCAAGTCATCTTCCAACATTGGAGTAATTAGCAGCCTTATTACTGGTATTCTGGTGGAATTTGCATTTGAAATAAGACATTTTCTGAATCAATTGTCTCAGAGCCTGAGGAGTAAGCCACAGGAAGCTGATCCTCTGTAAACACAATAATACTGTTTAACATAAGAAGCTAGGAAGAAGACAAAAGATTTATAGACCATTACAAACTCATTATCTGGTAAAAAGGGTGGGGTGAGGGGTGGGGGAGCCAAATTAGAAAGATTATTCATTCATTCATTCATTCATTCATTCATTCAACCTTTATTTATACAGGCTAGCCTCGTTGAGTCACGGGGACTCATTTACAAGAGGGACCTGTCTCACTCACACCAAACAACCATCCACTCTCACACTCACACCTAGGGTCAATTTAGAGTCACCAATCAGCCTAACATGCATGTTTTTGGTCTGTGGGAGGAAACCGGAGTACCCGGAGTACCGGAGGAAACCAAGTACAATAGATTTATAAAAATCTATTGTAATTTTCTCAATGCACTTGTGAACGATCTCTGGAAATGTTAGTGTACATAACGTTGCCAGTGAAAATGTTACATTCACACAGAAGCTATATTTACATGGGCAAAATTTTTGACTGGATTGAAATGTTTTAAGATTAAATAATTCAAATATATAATTTACATGCACAATCCCTTACAATCATTTACATGTAGCAGGGGTTTCTTCTGAACAGAAGTACAGTACTGACTCGCCTTTAATGACGTGGAGACGTTACTGCACTCCCTGACTGAGCTACAGGTAAAACAGATAATTTTGAACTTTTTCAAAGTTTCTAGTAGAAATGTGTCGCTCACCGACTAGTTTTGCTTCCCTGACATGCTATTACTGTATTAGCATTAGCCAGGAGGAAATGATGGTTGCATATGTGCAGTCAGGTCAGTTTTTCACAATCGGGGAAAAAAAAAAAGAACAGATTAAGTGTTTACATGCACACTTTTCGGATTATGAATTGGCATAGGCCACACATCATCTCATTCTGATTACAAATTCTTTCGGATCGAGCTGAATACATGTGTACACATTGTACTTGAGAGGAGATTATTACAGCCTCATATAAAATCAATGATAATGATGATATCGGAACTGGATCGGTATGGGCCGATATCCAGATTTAAGTATCGGGATTGGATCGGAAGCAAGAAAATGGGGATCGGTGCATCCCTACATTTAGTATGTTATAGTCCAGCACGATGTGTGAAATATACGCCTGCCTCGAAAGGTTTGTTCAATAGCGATACTAGAACTGGATCTAACTGGAGTCTCTTCCTAACACAAATGTCGGTCACAGCTGCTACACTCTGGCGTAGATTACCTATAAGACTCAAAATATATTCCAGTCATAGTACAGAATGCAGTATGTTATACTCCAGCACCATTGTTGTTGATAGAAATGTGCCGTTTTTCCGCGCATGCGTGAAATATATGGCTGCACTGGACATGTGCTTTAACACCTCAGCTGGAGTTTTGTACATAACAGCAGGCAGCCACCTTGAAAACCTCCACTCTGAGAGGTGGGTTGAGAAACCTCCGGATTCGGGGGGGCATGGTGTTCTGCAAATGAACAGCCGAACCACAGAGAGAAAGGTGCAGTTTCACTCAAAATATGTGCCATGTAAACAGCCCCTTAGGAGCTGCGTGTTATACCTTCATGCTTCAAACACTCCACTATCATCCCCATCCCCAAGAAGTCAGTCATAACAGAATTGAATGACCAGTTGCATGAAACGTTTTGAGAGACTACCGGTAGTTCTCACTCATTTGAAGTACATCACACAGAACGTGTTAGACCCACTGCAGTTTGCACTGAGCCAACAGATCGGCAAATGACGCAGTGAACATGGGACCCCATGTTACCCTCCAACACCTCGAACATCCAAGAACATATGCAAGGATCCTTTTCTTGGACTTCAGTTCTGCTTTTAATACTATCATCCAAGGATGACTACAAAGCACACTGACCCAGCTTAGTGTGCCAACCCCCACCTGCCAGCAGATCATCAACCTCCTTACTGGTAGAGAGCAGCAGGTGAGGTTGGGTAAATTCACCTCAGGAGTCTGGATTACCAGTGCAGGTGCTCTGCAGGGTTATGTACTCTCCCCACTGCATTTATCCTTGTATATCAATGACTATATCTCCATTGACCCCTCTGTCAAAAGTATGAAGTTTGCAGAAGACATTACCATCATTGACCTCATTTGTATTCGCTATAAGTCTGTTTACAGATGGGTGGTTGATCAGGTTGATTTATGGAGCAGCCACAACAAACTTGAGCTGAGCACAGCTAAAACAGTGGAGATGATAGTGGACTTTAGGAGAAACTCCCAGCCCTGCCAACGCTCGCTATTTTCGACAGAACAGTGATGACCATAAAATCCAGTAAGTTCCTGGGCACAACAATCACCAGGGACACGAAGTGGTACAACAATACCAGCTCCATAGTCAAATGAGTTCAGTAGAGGATGTACTTCCTGTATCAGCTGAGGAAGTTCAACCAGCCCAAGGAGCTGATGGTGCAGTTTTACACAGCTATCATTGAGTCTGTCATCACCTCATCCATCACAGTGTGGGGCAGTTCAGCCACCAAACAGGATATTCACAGACTGCAACGTATCATCAGGTTTGCGGAGAAGACCACTGGGGTTAAGCTGCCCACACTGCTGGATCTGCACAGCTCCAGAACCAGGAGACTGCTGAGAAAATCATCTCCGCTCCCTCACACCCTGGACACCATCTGTTAATTCAACTACCGGTAAGTCAATTGAGGATCAGGACAACCAGGCTAACGAGAAGTTTTTCCCTAATTGCCATAACCTCTCCTGAATAGCTGAACTAAACACTAAGTTCTCTGTATTTTAGCTTTATAAATAGGGGTGTCTGCAGAGTCCTCACTCACTTGTCCTTGTCTTTTTGCCACTACTGGAAAACTGCTGTACCCTACATTTGTAATTTTAAGCACACACACAATTTAAAGTTATATTGGGTTTTTAAGGGTAGACTGTGTGTGAGGGGTGAGTGTGAGATAGTTTTATGTGCACTGTGATCTACTGTAACCAAAAATAAATTCCTTTTATGTGTGAGCATACATGGCCAATAAAGCTTGATTCTGATTCTAGTCTCCATTCCAAGTCTTTAGCTGACATTGTGATTTTTGTCTTTTATCAACACCCGCAGGTGCGCAGACACTTCAGTCTCAAGCATGAGGACAGCATGCTTGTTCAGTATTTGTAGAATGTGAGAAATGTGTCTCTGCTGTCTTAAGAGACAGTGTATAGCACATATTTGTTCAGCACAAACAGCGCTCTGCTATCCCCCAATCTTACCGTTTTTCATCTACTCGCATGCACGCAGAAAAACTATTAACTGAAGCTGCCTGTAGTGCGCAGTTTCGTACTCATGCCGGGCAATTCCAAAAGTATCCACTCTGAGACCTGGCTTCAAAAAGTGTCATTGTCAGGGAAGGTGATCATTGCTGTCATTTACATCAACGGCTGAAATAAAACATAAATATCACGGCTTCACTTAAAACTGTGTCCTGTAAACAAGGCCTAAACCCTAAAGAATATGTGTCAAACTCAAGGCCCGGGGACCAAATGTGGCCCTTGTTCCCATCTTATCTGGTCCCCAAGATGATTTGTGAAATGTAAAATACTTCAATCTTTCGAAAAATTTTCAGTAATCTTTGATTATGATGTCGAAAGCACAACAAAGAACATCAAATGAGATTAATCAAACTCTTGTTGAGCAACCTAAGACCATGAAAAGATGTTGGGTGTCTGATTTGAGTTAATGTAGATTCTGAAATTGGCCTAAACTGTAGTTTGAAAAAGGTTTTAATTTTGGCCCCCTTTTGAGAGGTTGATGATGGTTAACAGTTTTTTTGTAAACAAAGAACAAATATAGCATACACACACACATATATATATACAGTATATATA
>JBBPBX010004543.1:54166-76214 GCA_038048925.1 Garcialebias charrua | reverse complement strand
TTGGGGAGAGTCTATTAATGAGAGTTTTGGATGATTTACTGTCTTAAAATGATAGATCTCAAACGCAATCGGACATGCTCAAAGCCACGAAGCTCCCTGCACGTTTTTTTAAAGCTGAATCGTAAAAGTTAATAAGTTTTCCATTAATAGAGTATACAATAAAATGATTTGAGCAAGATTAAAACTTCTACTGCTTATATTGACCTTCCAAAACTGAAGACAAATCGCTTAGATCAACACTAGAAATGCTGCACTCGTCTGAGTCGACATGCTCCGCCATTATTAATTACATGCGCGTTGAGCAGCGGCTCCCCACGTGTACGTCAAATGACGGTTTTGCGGAATGCACGGAATTTTAGGGGCGTGTCCCAGAGAAATGACTATCATAACTTGGAATGAAATTTTAATATATTTATAATTTATTATGCAAAAACGACCAGAGCTCAATGATATAAGATATATATGTTCTGACAAATATTCAAATTTACAAAATCATGTCACAATCCCTTTAAACATAAAATGTCTTTGGGAAATGTGATGGGCACATCTCCTACCGTGAGCAGGCAGTTGGACGAACACACAATCAGAATTGGACAGGAGAGGGAGAGTTTTCCTGGGGGCTTTGAGGTCCTGTTTTTCCTGAAACACAAAGACATATTTCTGTTGGCATGATGAATCATATTTTAAGATTGTGGAATATAAGCCAGATAAATAAATAAAATAAAGAGAGAACCTGTAAAACTATCATGTTAAATATGACGCGGTTGAAAATTTGGGTGCACTAACTGTGCTGGTGAACCAAAAAAAAGTTTAGAAACACCAGTGCAATCAGTGCAAGAAGTTAGTGTAGAACCATGGAAAAAAATGTATCAATTAAAAAAATGATTTTGAGTAAGATATTTCCAGCAACCTGCAAAGATTTTGTTTCTTTCCACCTTGAAAACTTTAATATCCAAATACTATGTTAGGTTTATTCTTTAAAAAATAATAACACCAATTTCTCATTAACATTCAAATAATGTATTATTGTAATTAAAAAGATAAATTAATCTACATTTCTGGAAATGTTTGAATTATCAGAATAATCCAGGTGTCAAAATGAAGCTTAAAAAACATGAATCTGAAAATGTGCTTATACAGTATAACCAAATTTGACTTAATCCTCTGTTTGATTAGATGGGTTACATACGGTCATGCTAATCACATGAAGTTGCAAAAGTAGTACAAAGATGCACACCACCAAAATAAAGTAGGACAAACTCACTCTTAGAACTGGACAGGAGAGGGAGAGCTTCCTGGGGGCTTTGGGGGCTTGTTTTTCCTGAAACACATAGACATCTTTCTGTTGGCATGATGAATCATAATGTTAATATTCAGATTGTGGAAGATAAACAAAACAAAAACAAGACAAAATAAATACAAAACTAAATTCACCAAACTCCTTGTCAGTAGTGCCTGAGTCGGTGTGCTGGTAGTCTCATCTGTAGACTGGTCCAGAATGATTGTTGAGTCGCTCGAACTGGCCTCATCTGTGCTCATCAAGACGGCGTCTCTTTGAAGAGCTGCAAAGATGAGCCAATTAATCAATTCCAACAAATGCTGGCCAACATCATATGTTATTAAGTCTACTAAAGCTATGACATATTTATTATTGAGGAAATGAATCGTTAGTTGCAGCTTTACCACTTTGATTGTCTCCCACTCAAGAGATGTTTTTTAGGGGACCTCACATTCTGCAATCTTTGGTTTAGTTGCGCAAACACAGTGACCTTAAGAACACATTACCGGTAATTACATTTTTTTAAATCCTCAATAAAAATGTGCAAAATAAAAAAACTTTGGTCATTAACTGGATGCATTTCACTTACCCATGAATTCGACCTTGGTCCTGTAGCATGGGGTAATACAGCTCTCCTTTTAGCCATTGCTGTGATTTCAGGTTTTGGTGGGTATCTGTGATACAATAAAGAAACCTTAATAATAATACCATTAAACTAGGCATTGAGCACACATTGCACAAAGTACTAGCTTTTTCTTAATTGCACTGGCTACAACAAAGCATTTTTTTAACATTAATATTGTTTTAAACCAGTAAAATTGTTTACAGGTAGTTTATAAATTTTGAAAATTTAGAAGTTTCTTAGATATCTGAAATTTCATAGTTCAATCAAATTTAGATTCACATCTGCAGCTAACAACTGAACACATTTTTTGTTGCTGTCTCAAAGTAGCTGTACATGAATGGATGGGAGACATGCATTTAGAGACAAGCCAGCAATAACAATTATATGCATTATTGATTTTAAAATTGTATTGTTATTCAGTTTTCATACTATTAACTGAGATATGTATTAATGTTCACAGCAACAGCAAATCATAAAAGAGTAGGGTTCTCTCCATTGTATTATTGCAATATTTTTAATAATTTATTGCCAAGTGTAGCGGAATTCAGTTTTTTTCCTTTGCGCCGGTGGAGAATGTGCAGTTAGCATTTAGCAACATGTCCAGTTAGCATTTAGCAACATAGCACTATCCTACAGCGGCTACCGCCTGCGCTCGCACACACACACGTCACTAAAGACGTAAAAACTTTTATTTAATATTGGTATGATCATTACAACAACTTGTGTCCATGTCTCAGTCTACATTATAAACAACTTTGTATAAATACGTTACCTCTTAACGTCGACACAACCGCGTCATAGCTCATCCACGCTGTTAGCTGTTCCTAGCTAGCGCTAGCGCTGTTCGGCGCCGCTTCTTTTTATTTCACGTCAGCTGCAACGTTGAGCAACGTTGAGCTATAAAAACACGATTAAACATCGATAAGAATGTGTAATGCGCATTACAACGACAGAAACTCTGTACAAATAACTTTATCGTACTTGAGAAAAGGTAAGAGAGCTTACCTAAAAAGCCACCGTCGCGACTCGCAAGTTTTACTATGTCCAAGACTGCGCATGCGTACTGCGCCGCACGCGCTGAGAGTTCTTCTTCTTCTGTGAGGTTTACGGCAGCTTACATCCTTCCGGTGTATTACCGCCATCTAATGGTACCATCCCTAAACTACTTCAATTCTTCTGTTGCTTGTTCTACTAAAAAGAAACTGTCCAGATGAACTATTTCAAGTGAGAAAGTTTTTGTTGTAAATTTAATACTACTATTAGCCAAATTTTACATCCACAGCTGTAAATTCTCCTTGCTAAAACCTAGATTTATAGTGTTTTCTAATTATATTTCTTCTTACTTATCTACTTTAAAGTATTGTACTAATGCAAAAGCTTTAAAAACTAAAACAATCTGTAACGAATTTCTGTTGTAAGCTGCCCAAGACACATTTTTGTTTTTGTTTATGTGCCTTTATTCTCTGTTGTGCTATGCATGCCTTAAGTCTCGAGCCATGTTTGACATTGTAAGTTTTTTTTGTACTTGTTTTTTTCTATAAATAAAAAAAAAAAAAAAAAGATGACCTGATTGAGAATTATTGGATTTGATACCTGGATTATTGAGCATGAACTTTTTTGTCTTGTTCTTTTTTGTTCACATTCTTAAAATTGTAACTGTATCTGTATTGAAATAATAATAAAATAAAAAATAAAATAAAAATAAAAAGCCTGTTGATGTCAAGTAAAACAAAGTATTTACATCCACCTTAACTAGATCCCCATTCCAAAACGCTCTTCAAACTGATAGGGCATGTGACTTCTTTTTTCATTTGGTCAAGTAGAGTTTTCCTTTCATCTGAATATTTAAAACATTCCAAAATGACGTGCTGCACTGACTCTGTATCCTGGCAAAAGTCACAACGTCCACTATTGTGTTTCCCTATAATAAACAAAGTACTGTTCAGATTCATATGACCTATTCTTAATCTTGTTAACATTGATTCCTCCCTCAGAGAGCCCATACCCAGAAATCCCTTTTTTACTATTTTTTCCCCTTGTCTCAAACGTAGAAAAATATGTTTATGGTAAATGAAGCTTATTTATATAGCGTTTTCCAGCCCCCTATGAGGGGCCCCAAAGCGCTTTACAATACCAACCATCCACCCATTCATACACCCATTCATACACCGGTAGCGGCAGACCAATGCAAGGCGCCATCCAGTCCTACCGGGAGCAACTCGGGGTTTAGTGTCTTGCCCGGGGACGCAACAACACATGGTGTGGGGAACCGGTATTCGAACCTCCAACCTTCTGATCGGGGGACGACTGCCATTACCACTACGCCACGGCCGTCCCACGGCCGTTTAATCTGTCCTAACCACATATTTATTTTATTAAAATCAATTATATGTTAAATTATATGTTAAAATAAATATGTGAAATGAACCTGCATTATTTGTCTCTTTAATATAAACTGCACAGTAGGTATGTTTATGTAGTATTCAGCCTTGGAAAAAAATACAATGTAGAAAATGTTAATGAACTATTGGTTTGAAGAAATTGTAATAGGACAATGGAGTCTGTTCAAAGTTAAACAGAACCTGTATAAAAAGAATGTTTAATACTTTGAGTGGGCATGCTGATCAAAGAAGCAGATTTGTCTTAATTCAAGTTAGTTTGTTATCTTGAAACAAGATTTTTCACGTTTTACAAACCTCACGACAACTGCAAATGTTAATGAAATGTCAAAGAAGCTTGTTTCAAATGAAGTCGAAGACGCAAATTCAACAATGGCAGGACTCACAGCTGCATCGAATCACTCATCAACTGTCCACCTGGATACAGCTGCATCGAATCACTCATCAACTGTCCACCTGGATATAAGGCGCCCTTTCCTCAGCTCTTCCTGTTTGCCCGTTGCCAGTCTAGTCGCCTCCCTCCACCTCCCCGTCTCCTCCCGGGGTTTCTGGTTCCTCGGTTCTCCCCTGTTCTTCGTCCCGCCTCCGCCGCCTGGGGTTGTCCTGCTCGCCTTCGTCTTGGTCCTGCTGCTGTGTGCGTTCCTGCTTCCTGTTCCCTGCGACCCAGCCGGTCATGGCAGATGGCCGCTTGTCCTGAGCCTGGTTCTGCTGGAGGTTTCTTCCTCTCGAGGGAGTTTTTCCTTCCCACTGTCGCTTCGTGCTTGCTCAGGATGGAGGTTCTGCGCTGGTGTTCGTCTCAGGGTTGACCGGTGCCGTCGGCCGCTGGCTGGCCGGCATTCACGTACCGGTGGGATGGATTGGACGTCTGCGGTCCCGTCTCCACCACCGGGTTTGGGTCCCGGGGGGGGGTAGATATCCATAATCTATCTCCCTATGCCGGACATTCAAGCTCTCAGCAGTCCGGCATGCATGCCCTCCGCCGGGGCCCGAGCGCCAAAGAAACCTTAATCAATAAAACATTTTAATTGTATTCTCTCTCTCGTTTTGTGAGTCTCTTCAGGTTGAAATAAGAAATGACTCAAAACAAGATATTTTCAAGACTTTTTGCCTTATCAAGATTTTCAAGATGCATTGTCTCAAAACAAGTTGTAATGTCTTACTTAGAAATATGTTTTTGACTTATATTAAGTGTGATAAGAGGTTTTGACTTGAAATTAGAAAATTAGACTTGGTAAGATTTTACGTTTTTGCAGTGCATTGTTGTATCGTCCGCAAACTTGATGAAGTGGTTGGAGCTGTATGATGGTGTGCAGTCGTGTGTTAGCAGTGAGTCAAAGTGAGTGATGTGATGTGTGTTGAGCCCACCTTCTGTTCACTCTGCTCACATATGATTGTGCAGCTACCCAACCAGGTTGTCATATTGTAAAGTTTGCAGATGACACAGCGGTGGTGGGATGCATCACAAACAATGATGAGTCCAGCTACAGGCAGGTGGTGGAACACCTGGAGAGCTGGTGCAAAGAGAATAACCTTCACATGAATGTGAAGAAGACAAAGGAGATGATTGTGGACTTCAGAAGGAACAAACAAACACACACCCCACTGAACATAGGTGGATCAGTGGTGGAAGTGGTCTCCAGCTACAAGTACTTGGGGGTACACTTGAATGATAATCTCAGCTGGAGCAACAACACCACCAGCCTGATCAAGAAAGGTCATCAGAGACTCTACTTCCTCAGACGGCTGAGACGAGCTGGTCTGAGTAGCCCAGTCCTCACCTCCTTCTACAGGTGTGCAGTGGAGAGCATCCTGTGCTCCAGCATCAATGTGTGGCATGGAGGCTGCACAGCTGCAGAAAGAAAAGCTCTGCAGAGAGTGGTGAAGGCTGCACAGAAGTTGTTGGAGTCAGTCTCCCCACCATCACAGACATTTACACTTCGAGATGCAGGAAAAGAGCCACCTGCATCATGAAAGACCCCACTCACCCAGCACACACACTCTTTGCCCCACTCCCCTCAGGACGGAGGTTGAGGAGCATCAAATGTAGAACCACTAGACTGAGGAACAGCTTCTACCCTGAGGCTGTTAGACTCATGAATAAATAAATAATAAGAATAATCACTGTGAAATATCACATCATGCTGATGCTGATCTGTTTTCTTGTTGCTGTGTTCATCTGTGACCATCTGCTCATAAAGACTCATGTTCGTGCTGCTGTTTGTAATGACGTTTTTCTATTACTCTAGGGCTTAGTGTATTTCTAGTTGGATGTTTTTCTTAGTTCATATCCTAGATGTTATTACTGTTTTTCTCTCACATTTTGTTGTTGGATGTAACTGGGACCCTGTGTACATAATCTCATTTCATCACATGTACTACATGCGGTGCAAATGACAATAAAGACTCTCTGAAGCTAGATTCATACTTGACGCGCCGCGCAGCGCGCGAGGGTGCGCGCTCCAAAAGTGACGCAATTTCACAGTCCCCGCCCCTGCGCGTTGGCCCCGCGCAGGGGATTAGCGCGTGCCGTGCACCTCTGAATTTTTGAAACTCCGCAAGCCCTGCGCGCGCGCGGTGGGCGCTACGATTTGATTGACAGGTCCTCACCGACAGCCTTCACCCTCTTCACGCCGGAGCCTGCAGCTGTTTGCGCCGCTGTGGTCGTGGAGACGGAGTCGCGACGCATGGAGGAATGTTTTGTGACACAAAATGTATTAAATTATCCTTCATTCCTGATCTGGAGTCGGACTTTTCTTTTGTTTTTTCGCCAAAAGTCACGTGATCGCTTTCTCCTCCGCTGACTCCATGCATTAAAACCGCAAATAAAGACAACAGTTCAGCACGCGAGCAGAAAGCTATTTGTTTTTGTTGTGTGATTTCAAACAGTTCTTCTTCTACGGTAGATTTCTTCTTCTACACCTTTCTTGCAACATATGCACAGGTTTTAGAGGGTACTGCCTCCTGCTGGTCCGTAAAAGAACAGCACTTTGCCATGCGCCGCCGTGGGACAACTATAAACACAGAGGCGACACTGTAAACGCATTTCGCCGCACGGCACAGTGCACGCGCAGCGCGCGCGCTCCAGCCTGCGGACCAAAGCGCGAGTCTAACTCAGCCTTGACTCTGACTCTGAAGAGTTGCACCATGAGCTGCAAGCTTGTCTCTGATTAGAAATCCCCCATCTGCTAATACTTCATCCTTGGGTTCCAAAAGGTTGAAGAATCCAGATTCTTTAGTGATGTTTGTCTGATACTCGCCCACCTAGGCAATCAAATATTTGTCATTGTCATTGTCATTTATAATTTTACCATGTCTGAGCCCTGGCTATCAAACTACCGGGTCTGACTATAAAAATGTCTGTACAATTTTTGATACATTGACATCTTTTAAAAATACGTTCGAAGATTTTGCGCATATTTTTTAATATAGCTCCTTTGCTTTGCCACTTAATAAAACTTTTAATGTACATAGTATTTTTAAATTAATAAATTGCTTAAAGATCATGGCCATGACAGGTATACAATTTCTAAAAATATTTGATATGGTGGTTTTTGATAATCAAATCTATATGCCAAGCAGAGGTTGCGTTAACAGAATATTTTCTGTATTTGACTGGTTGTTTTACGGGATGACAGATAAATCAAAACACTGTCTTTCGTTTGACAGATTAACATCCACTCTCTACCAATGGGTTCATGAACTTCACACCCCAGTCCGTTAGTTGGAGGTAATTTCACATTACGGCTTTTGCCAACCCCCAATAAACCAAAGGGAGAAGAAAAAGAAGAAAATACATGACATTGTTGACTACATCCGCTCATTCTCAATCAGTTCATCTGGACAGTTTCTTTTTAGCAGAAACGTTTCACCCTCACTCCAGAGGGCTTCCTCAGTCAGAGTAGTCCAAAGCACACTGAAGTTAACCCACCAAGTAAGCAACTTATGTGGACCAACCAGTTTGCTGTAGCCAAGATGGTTTCTGGGGGCGTGTCCCTCGTCGACTCCTCCCAGGCAGGCAGACATGTCCAAAGTGGTTCAAGACAAGAAAGTTAATTCTCAATAGTCCAGGTATCAAATCCGCTCATTCTCAATCAGTTCATCTGGACAGTTTCTTTTTAGCAGAAACGTTTCACCCTCACTCCAGAGGGCTTCCTCAGTCAGAGTAGTCCAAAGCACACTGAAGTTAACCCACCAAGTAAGCAACTTATGTGGACCAACCAGTTTGCTGTAGCCAAGATGGTTTCTGGGGGCGTGTCCCTCGTCGACTCCTCCCAGGCAGGCAGACATGTCCAAAGTGGTTCAAGACAAGAAAGTTAATTCTCAATAGTCCAGGTATCAAATCCGCTCATTCTCAATCAGTTCATCTGGACAGTTTCTTTTTAGCAGAAACGTTTCACCCTCACTCCAGAGGGCTTCCTCAGTCAGAGTAGTCCAAAGCACACTGAAGTTAACCCACCAAGTAAGCAACTTATGTGGACCAACCAGTTTGCTGTAGCCAAGATGGTTTCTGGGGGCGTGTCCCTCGTCGACTCCTCCCAGGCAGGCAGACATGTCCAAAGTGGTTCAAGACAAGAAAGTTAATTCTCAATAGTCCAGGTATCAAATCCGCTCATTCTCAATCAGTTCATCTGGACAGTTTCTTTTTAGCAGAAACGTTTCACCCTCACTCCAGAGGGCTTCGTCAGTCAGAGTAGTCCAAAGCACACTGAAGTTAACCCACCAAGTAAGCAACTTATGTGGACCAACCAGTTTGCTGTAGCCAAGATGGTTTCTGGGGGCGTGTCCCTCGTCGACTCCTCCCAGGCAGGCAGACATGTCCAAAGTGGTTCAAGACAAGAAAGTTAATTCTCAATAGTCCAGGTATCAAATCCGCTCATTCTCAATCAGTTCATCTGGACAGTTTCTTTTTAGCAGAAACGTTTCACCCTCACTCCAGAGGGCTTCCTCAGTCAGAGTAGTCCAAAGCACACTGAAGTTAACCCACCAAGTAAGCAACTTATGTGGACCAACCAGTTTGCTGTAGCCAAGATGGTTTCTGGGGGCGTGTCCCTCGTCGACTCCTCCCAGGCAGGCAGACATGTCCAAAGTGGTTCAAGACAAGAAAGTTAATTCTCAATAGTCCAGGTATCAAATCCGCTCATTCTCAATCAGTTCATCTGGACAGTTTCTTTTTAGCAGAAACGTTTCACCCTCACTCCAGAGGGCTTCCTCAGTCAGAGTAGTCCAAAGCACACTGAAGTTAACCCACCAAGTAAGCAACTTATGTGGACCAACCAGTTTGCTGTAGCCAAGATGGTTTCTGGGGGCGTGTCCCTCGTCGACTCCTCCCAGGCAGGCAGACATGTCCAAAGTGGTTCAAGACAAGAAAGTTAATTCTCAATAGTCCAGGTATCAAATCCGCTCATTCTCAATCAGTTCATCTGGACAGTTTCTTTTTAGCAGAAACGTTTCACCCTCACTCCAGAGGGCTTCCTCAGTCAGAGTAGTCCAAAGCACACTGAAGTTAACCCACCAAGTAAGCAACTTATGTGGACCAACCAGTTTGCTGTAGCCAAGATGGTTTCTGGGGGCGTGTCCCTCGTCGACTCCTCCCAGGCAGGCAGACATGTCCAAAGTGGTTCAAGACAAGAAAGTTAATTCTCAATAGTCCAGGTATCAAATCCGCTCATTCTCAATCAGTTCATCTGGACAGTTTCTTTTTAGCAGAAACGTTTCACCCTCACTCCAGAGGGCTTCCTCAGTCAGAGTAGTCCAAAGCACACTGAAGTTAACCCACCAAGTAAGCAACTTATGTGGACCAACCAGTTTGCTGTAGCCAAGATGGTTTCTGGGGGCGTGTCCCTCGTCGACTCCTCCCAGGCAGGCAGACATGTCCAAAGTGGTTCAAGACAAGAAAGTTAATTCTCAATAGTCCAGGTATCAAATCCGCTCATTCTCAATCAGTTCATCTGGACAGTTTCTTTTTAGCAGAAACGTTTCACCCTCACTCCAGAGGGCTTCCTCAGTCAGAGTAGTCCAAAGCACACTGAAGTTAACCCACCAAGTAAGCAACTTATGTGGACCAACCAGTTTGCTGTAGCCAAGATGGTTTCTGGGGGCGTGTCCCTCGTCGACTCCTCCCAGGCAGGCAGACATGTCCAAAGTGGTTCAAGACAAGAAAGTTAATTCTCAATAGTCCAGGTATCAAATCCGCTCATTCTCAATCAGTTCATCTGGACAGTTTCTTTTTAGCAGAAACGTTTCACCCTCACTCCAGAGGGCTTCCTCAGTCAGAGTAGTCCAAAGCACACTGAAGTTAACCCACCAAGTAAGCAACTTATGTGGACCAACCAGTTTGCTGTAGCCAAGATGGTTTCTGGGGGCGTGTCCCTCGTCGACTCCTCCCAGGCAGGCAGACATGTCCAAAGTGGTTCAAGACAAGAAAGTTAATTCTCAATAGTCCAGGTATCAAATCCGCTCATTCTCAATCAGTTCATCTGGACAGTTTCTTTTTAGCAGAAACGTTTCACCCTCACTCCAGAGGGCTTCCTCAGTCAGAGTAGTCCAAAGCACACTGAAGTTAACCCACCAAGTAAGCAACTTATGTGGACCAACCAGTTTGCTGTAGCCAAGAATTAACTTTCTTGTCTTGAACCACTTTGGACATGTCTGCCTGCCTGGGAGGAGTCGACGAGGGACACGCCCCCAGAAACCATCTTGGCTACAGCAAACTGGTTGGTCCACATAAGTTGCTTACTTGGTGGGTTAACTTCAGTGTGCTTTGGACTACTCTGACTGAGGAAGCCCTCTGGAGTGAGGGTGAAACGTTTCTGCTAAAAAGAAACTGTCCAGATGAACTGATTGAGAATGAGCGGATTTGATACCTGGACTATTGAGAATTAACTTTCTTGTCTTGAACCACTTTGGACATGTCTGCCTGCCTGGGAGGAGTCGACGAGGGACACGCCCCCAGAAACCATCTTGGCTACAGCAAACTGGTTGGTCCACATAAGTTGCTTACTTGGTGGGTTAACTTCAGTGTGCTTTGGACTACTCTGACTGAGGAAGCCCTCTGGAGTGAGGGTGAAACGTTTCTGCTAAAAAGAAACTGTCCAGATGAACTGATTGAGAATGAGCGGATTTGATACCTGGACTATTGAGAATTAACTTTCTTGTCTTGAACCACTTTGGACATGTCTGCCTGCCTGGGAGGAGTCGACGAGGGACACGCCCCCAGAAACCATCTTGGCTACAGCAAACTGGTTGGTCCACATAAGTTGCTTACTTGGTGGGTTAACTTCAGTGTGCTTTGGACTACTCTGACTGAGGAAGCCCTCTGGAGTGAGGGTGAAACGTTTCTGCTAAAAAGAAACTGTCCAGATGAACTGATTGAGAATGAGCGGATTTGATACCTGGACTATTGAGAATTAACTTTCTTGTCTTGAACCACTTTGGACATGTCTGCCTGCCTGGGAGGAGTCGACGAGGGACACGCCCCCAGAAACCATCTTGGCTACAGCAAACTGGTTGGTCCACATAAGTTGCTTACTTGGTGGGTTAACTTCAGTGTGCTTTGGACTACTCTGACTGAGGAAGCCCTCTGGAGTGAGGGTGAAACGTTTCTGCTAAAAAGAAACTGTCCAGATGAACTGATTGAGAATGAGCGGATTTGATACCTGGACTATTGAGAATTAACTTTCTTGTCTTGAACCACTTTGGACATGTCTGCCTGCCTGGGAGGAGTCGACGAGGGACACGCCCCCAGAAACCATCTTGGCTACAGCAAACTGGTTGGTCCACATAAGTTGCTTACTTGGTGGGTTAACTTCAGTGTGCTTTGGACTACTCTGACTGAGGAAGCCCTCTGGAGTGAGGGTGAAACGTTTCTGCTAAAAAGAAACTGTCCAGATGAACTGATTGAGAATGAGCGGATTTGATACCTGGACTATTGAGAATTAACTTTCTTGTCTTGAACCACTTTGGACATGTCTGCCTGCCTGGGAGGAGTCGACGAGGGACACGCCCCCAGAAACCATCTTGGCTACAGCAAACTGGTTGGTCCACATAAGTTGCTTACTTGGTGGGTTAACTTCAGTGTGCTTTGGACTACTCTGACTGAGGAAGCCCTCTGGAGTGAGGGTGAAACGTTTCTGCTAAAAAGAAACTGTCCAGATGAACTGATTGAGAATGAGCGGATTTGATACCTGGACTATTGAGAATTAACTTTCTTGTCTTGAACCACTTTGGACATGTCTGCCTGCCTGGGAGGAGTCGACGAGGGACACGCCCCCAGAAACCATCTTGGCTACAGCAAACTGGTTGGTCCACATAAGTTGCTTACTTGGTGGGTTAACTTCAGTGTGCTTTGGACTACTCTGACTGAGGAAGCCCTCTGGAGTGAGGGTGAAACGTTTCTGCTAAAAAGAAACTGTCCAGATGAACTGATTGAGAATGAGCGGATTTGATACCTGGACTATTGAGAATTAACTTTCTTGTCTTGAACCACTTTGGACATGTCTGCCTGCCTGGGAGGAGTCGACGAGGGACACGCCCCCAGAAACCATCTTGGCTACAGCAAACTGGTTGGTCCACATAAGTTGCTTACTTGGTGGGTTAACTTCAGTGTGCTTTGGACTACTCTGACTGAGGAAGCCCTCTGGAGTGAGGGTGAAACGTTTCTGCTAAAAAGAAACTGTCCAGATGAACTGATTGAGAATGAGCGGATTTGATACCTGGACTATTGAGAATTAACTTTCTTGTCTTGAACCACTTTGGACATGTCTGCCTGCCTGGGAGGAGTCGACGAGGGACACGCCCCCAGAAACCATCTTGGCTACAGCAAACTGGTTGGTCCACATAAGTTGCTTACTTGGTGGGTTAACTTCAGTGTGCTTTGGACTACTCTGACTGAGGAAGCCCTCTGGAGTGAGGGTGAAACGTTTCTGCTAAAAAGAAACTGTCCAGATGAACTGATTGAGAATGAGCGGATTTGATACCTGGACTATTGAGAATTAACTTTCTTGTCTTGAACCACTTTGGACATGTCTGCCTGCCTGGGAGGAGTCGACGAGGGACACGCCCCCAGAAACCATCTTGGCTACAGCAAACTGGTTGGTCCACATAAGTTGCTTACTTGGTGGGTTAACTTCAGTGTGCTTTGGACTACTCTGACTGAGGAAGCCCTCTGGAGTGAGGGTGAAACGTTTCTGCTAAAAAGAAACTGTCCAGATGAACTGATTGAGAATGAGCGGATTTGATACCTGGACTATTGAGAATTAACTTTCTTGTCTTGAACCACTTTGGACATGTCTGCCTGCCTGGGAGGAGTCGACGAGGGACACGCCCCCAGAAACCATCTTGGCTACAGCAAACTGGTTGGTCCACATAAGTTGCTTACTTGGTGGGTTAACTTCAGTGTGCTTTGGACTACTCTGACTGAGGAAGCCCTCTGGAGTGAGGGTGAAACGTTTCTGCTAAAAAGAAACTGTCCAGATGAACTGATTGAGAATGAGCGGATTTGATACCTGGACTATTGAGAATTAACTTTCTTGTCTTATTGTTGACTACATTTGAAAAAAAGTCAACGCAGCTTAGCATTCATAGTTTCTTTAAAAAGCCCAATAACTGCGATCATGTTGAAAAAAGAGGTGAAAAAAGAGGGAGTGATACAGTGGAGGACGATGGACAAACAAGTAATCCGCCCTACACTGAGCGATCAACTTGTAGCAAGGTGAGGTGGGAATACAGAGTTCAGTGGGAGCAGGAGTTCTCTTGGTTGAGGATGAAGGATGGAAAAAATGTTTTGTGACGTGTAAAAAAGCCAATTTGAGAAATGGATTTGTCCGGGGGTGCACAAACATACAGAAATCAGCATTAAATGACTACCAAAAAAGCCACAGCCACATCGAGTCAGAGTGCTCATCCATAGTACAGCTATGATTAAGCACGTGGATAAATCACAGGTTGCCTGCAACGAGGCATTAAAGAAGAATAGAATAGAAGAATAGAATATATCTTTATTGGCATATTTGCACCAAGGTACAAAACATTGCAATTGGCGCGCACACCATCCTAAGAGGGACGTACGCACGGAAAGCCACAGCAATAATTAAATTGCGCCGCCAGACAATCAGATATGGAAAAAAAAGGAACATACACTCGGATAATCATTGGTATTCAAAAAAAGAATCTATCACATTTTGTCTTAGGACATTCTATGATAAAGTCAAAAAACTCTACCAGCTCAGCACGGATAAAGACAAAGACATGTTGCATTTTGATGGCATAGCAGGGAGATAGTCTGTGAGTAATCATTTCAGATAAGCACAGTCTGCAGATGGGCTCAGCTCAGCTCCATCTGAATGCACACAGAGACCTCTGGGGGGGGGACAGTTTTTCAACAGCTTCAGACTCCAGGAGAAGTTTTGCAGTCAGCCTTTTTCAAGGTTGCTTGAGTCCCGATTAGATTAGTTGCTTTATTTATTTTCAGGGCAGGCTACAGTGTACTCTGACTGCAGCCTTGAAGTCCAGGTGCCGTCTGGGTCCAAATCGCCGAATCATGTGAGGTTCCGAGCTACAAATCCCCGTCTGCCCCCTGATGTAGCCCGGGCTGTAAACGAGTCCCAAAACGCACTGCAGGTCCGCGGCTGTCCACCACTGTTCCCATCGTGCAATTCAGTTTGAACAACAGCTGGTTCATTGAGGTCATAGCCCGGATCAAAGAATCTTGTTGAGCAGGAAGTTTCGCCAGCGCATTGATCGCCGCGGTAGTCCTCCTCAGCTTCCAGTAGCCGAACCCTCCGCCTAAGCCAAAAACCAGAGCAACTGCTACCAAAATTCCAATTATCCACAGATCTTCCATGTCTTCGACAGAAAGAACGGTCAGACACATTAACTTCCACTCTCCCCACGAGTCCATAATGTAGCCAACCGCATGCGTGTCAAGGGGGCACGTCGATTTTCCTGGTCCGGAGCGCTTCGTGGAAAAAATTTTATCGATAGAGGAGACAGCCCACGCAATTAAATCCATTTCCAAATTGCTTCGAGTGAGCACTGAAGAGTTGCAGATGAGACAAAAATGCAAAAGCAGGGAGGAGGAAAACTTTAGGGCAGGAGAGGAGCAGAAAGAGAAGCTACCTGCTTCGCCAAGAGCCGGAAAAACACAACTTAAGGTTGTGCTGCATAAAACAAACACCCAGAGCCACCTGTATCCTGACCTGATAAAGCTGTTACAGTAAAGTGGCTGCCCAAACCTTTCCAGTGCACACCTATACACTCACCATGAAACTGTCAGTCAGATGGAGGAAGCCTTAGCAAAGACCATAACCAATGATATTGATGAATGTATCGCCAGTAGCAAATAGTTGATGAAACCACTAACATTGCAGTGGAGAAGATGATAATCATATACAGTGTACTTGACACTTCAGCAGAAAGGGGAGCCTAAAACTGTTTTAATCGGCAAATATGCAATTTCATCTGGCACTGCTGAATGCATCACAGAAAAAATAAAACATATGCTGTTGAGTCGTGGGTTCGCCATGGCTCGGGTTGTTGGACTTGGAAGTGATGGAGCGAATGTGATGGTGGGCTGTAAGGCCGGAGTTGCATAGCTGCTGCGCCAGAATGACTGTCCTTTTCTTGTAAACATTCACTGTGGAGCGCACAGGACTGCGCTTGCTGCTCGTGATGCCTCCACGGCTGTGCGTCAAGTTAGTGCATATGTCACCACTGTTAACAACGTATATACATACTACAAGAATTCTCCCATACGAACATACAGATTAAATGAACTTCAAAAAGAAATGGGGGAACATGACCTGCTGAGCCTAAAACAACCATCGGCTACACGCTGACTGTCTCTGGATAGGGCAGTAAAAGGCATACGTGCCAACTGGACGGCTTTGATGTTGGAGTTGGGAGAGGAGGTAGGTGTGAAAAACTGCCCGGTAGCTAGGGGCTTCAGAAAGCGTCTTCAAACATACATGTTCCCTGCTCTGACTCACTTGCTGACTGACGTTTTAGCCACGGTGAACCGCATGAACCTCATCTTCCAAACAGAAGATGTGAACATCTCCTCCATCTCACCTGTTGTGAGCATGACTGTGGCCAGTCTGGAAGACTTAATGAATGGACCAAGCAAGGCTGAGAAAAAATTCAACCAGGCTTCACAAGATGGCAAGTTCAGTGGTGTCACCCTTACTCATGGAGACATGCAGACATTTGCAGCTTTACGCACGGAATACATCAAAGAGGTGTCTAATTCAATTTAAAAAAAGATTCCCATCAGAGCATCTGAGCATCATCTCAGATCTAGACACCGTGCTGAATGCATCTTGTTATCCGGGAGCTGAGAGCGAGTAAAAGAAATATGGACAGGAGTCTCTGGAGCGTGTCTGTGACTTCTACGGGTCACAAACTGGCGCAACTGAACCACTGGTACTGCAGGAGTGCATGTTGAGGGATTTCCTCCCGCTAAAGCGACTGCTTGTGGGATTTGGAAACCCCTCTTTCAGAAAGTCTTGCCAACTTCTGATCAGTTCAGCTGGAGAAATGTTTCCTGACTTTAAAACTCTGGCTGAAGTGGCACTTGTTATTCCCGTCTCAAGTGTCACAGCAGATTTAGTCTTCAGAACAACATCAAGACAGGCATGAGAGGCCGTCTGTCCGGAGAAAAACAGCAAAATCTCATGACAATAGCTACAGCAGCAACCCCACTTGAGACATTTGACTTTGACCAAGCTGGTGGACAGTTCAGGTCTGTGCGGACCAGAAGGAAGGTGTGAGACTGTGCGTTGTGGCCGCAAGATTTTAACTGTTCATTAGATGCTATCGTTTAATTAAACTGTTTATGCATCGTTATTTCATTTTATTTTTTTGTTATTGCAGATGTAAATTCTCTGTTCAGCTTGTTTGGAACTATTATTAGCTAAAATGAATGAAAAATATGGTAATTATTTTAAAAAATTAAATGACTGATTAAAATTAATTTTGACAGTTTTTTTTTTTTACCCTGTCTGTCAAAACGACTGACAACGAAAAAGTCTAGCGCGACCTCTGATGCCAAGTCAATGTTACTTGTTTCTTACTTGTTAATGTGTTTTTTTTCTCACTGTCCTCCGGTGAAGCCAGACGTCGTTTCCTGTGTCCCGTCCCCCCTGCTTCCCTGCTTGCTTTTCTTTGTCTTGTAGACCCTTAAAGTGCTTCTTTTTTTTCTGCATACCTTTCAAATTCGAAAGACTTTGATCAACTGGTTTCTCAACAAAATTGATAAATTTCTCCTGACAGGAGTCAGGGTAAAGAGAACCCTTCGTACCTTGATGGAAAATAAATTGGCTTCATGATGAGAACTGGTTGTTTTGCTGTTTGTCTGGTGAAATCTGCATTGTTAAAAACTACTATGCAAAAACTCAGGACAGTATTACACTTTTGTTATTTCATTTTATGCTTATGTTTATTTAATGTTTTAGTGCTTTTAGTGTTTTAGTGTTTAAATGGTTACTGTTGCACCAAGGGACTGAGAGAAATGCAATTTCAATCCTGTGTATGTCCTGTGCATATTGCAGTTTTGACAATAAAGTTGACTTTGACGCTTCACTGTTTTGCAGTAATCTCTATGTTTTGTTTCTCTATACTGTCTGTTACTTTTTCCTTCGTACTTCTTTTCTTTTCACTCACTATAGCAGTTTCCTATTCATTCAACCTTTATTTAAACAGACAAGTCACATTGAGCCTCGAAGACTCATTTACAAGTGAGATCTGTTGGACAGACAATAAAAGTGGTGAAAAATTGGAGACAAAAAAAATTCCTAGCACATTTTTGACCTCTGTTTGAAAGTCAAAAAAAGTCTTGCACACAAGCACATAATGATGCCGACATTACAGCGAGGGCAGGGGGACTCAAAGGTGGTTGAGCAGCCAGCTCATAGATCTGTGCACACTCATGGGGGGGGGGGGCTGCCGAGGTCGGCCAGAGGCGAGAGTCCTGAAATGATGACAGAATGTTTATTCAGCTGTGCTCCTCTGAAAAGTCTGTGGAATTCCTCAGTAGCAGGTTTGGGAGGTGGGTGAGAGCATCAAGTTTACAAAACTTCTCAGGCGTGTTGAGATAAGATGGCCTATGAAGGTCAGTCGGGGAGCCGGATGTCAGATAAACGCGATTGTTTTGGTAACAGGCATAACTTTAATGACATCTACCTTCAGTCTGTGTCGGTCCACTCGTTTCCAAAATGTCCAAATTAAAATGACCTCACCAATGGAACGTGCCTTAGAAAATCCCCGAGATCTAATCCATTCAGCCAAAAGTCTGGGTTTTCGAGACATGAACCAAGCCATCATGTTGAGCAGGCAGCCTGACCAGGTCCAGATTTGCTGCCGACGTCTTCCCTTTGTGTTGATAGACCAGGAACCAGCTGAATCCAAAAATCAGGAACCAGTTATCATAAATCCAATTAAATATGCATCCTTAAGATCCACAGATGACAGCATAGACACGTCATCAAGTCTTCCAAGTCGATGAGATAACCAGCTGTTTGCATGCCAACAGGACAAATCAGCTCGCCTACAGCCTGTCTTCTTGTTGAAGAAATGTTATCAGTTGTGTTGAGGGACCAACTGACCAAATTGAAGTCCATAGTTATGATTCAGAAGATTTTGTAGAAGAGAGGCTCTCAGACAGTTTCACAGACAAGACAAAGCAAAAGCAAAGCAGAGACCGAGAGGAGACGTCCTGCCCTTGAGAAGAGCAAGTGTTGAATGATATATATTTTCATCTTCCCCCAGTTTACTCCTGGCTTTCAGTCACTCTTTATTCTATCATACTGGTTTGCTCCATGCTTTGTTCCTTGTGTCTTCTTTGCAATTTTTGTTTCTTAGTGTTTTATATTTTTCTGCTATGTCAGCCATTTAATTTCCCGACTGTTGATCACACCTGAATATAAGCCACGCCCACTTTAAAATTTAAATAAATAAAAACAATTTTGTACATACTGTATACAGGTCGCACTTGTATATACAAGTGCGACCTGTATATGTACAGTATATAAGCCGCAGGAGTCCATGTTGTAACATGAGGTATTTATGCAGGAAGATTTTTTAAGCTTTTAATTAAATACATACCGGTAACATACACAATTATGTACAGATAATGTATTTTTTTTCTTTTCTGAATAGTGCCCATAACGCGGCTGGTTAAAAAACAAAACAAAACCAATAAAAAAACAGTAGACTACTAGGAAAATCACTGATTGCTATCTTCATCTTCCTCCTGCACACTAAAACCACTACAGTTGTCTTTTTCAGTGTCAGAACTGAACAACCTCAGAAAATCTTCATCACACATGTCCTTGGTCTCTCTTTCGTTGTTGCTCTCAACGTCACTTCCATCTCGAGGCAAATTCGCACTTGAGCTTGTGTTGTCCTCTTCGTTATGCAGCAGTCTTTCGAGACCTGTTGATTGTAGAGGATGTTTTGACACTACTCCACACTGTCAGAATCCACTGACAGACTGGACCAAAAGTTGTTCTTCGCATGCAGCCAGTTTTGAGCAAGCTTATGTGCAGCTCTATTTACTTATTTGACAGACAGATTGATCACCTTTAACTTGAAAGCTGCATCACTTGCATTCCTTCTTGTATTTTCCATAATGAGGGTCTGTGCATGAAGCGTAAAATAGCAGATGTTTGTTTATGTTTATGTTTATTAAATTTGTTCATTTTTTTTACAAAAGAAACAATACAAGACAATCCCATAAATGATAATGTACAAAATATTAAAAAATGAAAGGTAGCAGAAAGAAGAATAAATCT
This sequence comes from Garcialebias charrua, assembly GCA_038048925.1. Lineage (NCBI taxonomy): Eukaryota > Metazoa > Chordata > Actinopteri > Cyprinodontiformes > Rivulidae > Garcialebias > Garcialebias charrua. Next base: position 56,126 of record JBBPBX010004543.1, on the reverse strand, counting down.
TATTATATCTGCCCCTTTTTTCCAACAATCAGATTAAACAATAATAATCTTCAACCAACAGTACAAAATGACTAACTCTTTCTAATTTTCTAACTAATACAATACACATTACGCTATTTCATATATATTTTTTAACACATTCGTTTTGATCATTTTCTTAAATGTAGACCTTGACTTGGCATTTTTAACTACATTCTCCAAGCCATTCCATAATCTAATTCCCTGGATTGAGGTAGAACGTCCCTTCAAACTAGTTCTGAATTGTGGTTTTACAAACATCTCTGTCCCCTTAAGATTATAACAACTTTGTCTTTTAACAAAATGCATTTGGATATTTAAAGGTAATGCATTATTTTGAGCCCTATACATAATTGATAAAATATTATAGTCTACCAAATCATAGAACTTTAATAACTTCAGTTGATAAAATAATGTACTTGATGGATGACAGTAATGTTTTCTAGTGATAATTCTTACAGCTCTTTTCTGTAATACAAAAATAGGCTTTGTGATTGTTTTACACGCATTCCCCCAAACATCAATACAATAGATTAAGTGTGGAACAATGATTGTGTTATACAGAGCTTTATCATTCAATAGGTCTCTGACTTTGTACAGTACTGCAATCGATTTAGCTATTTTTATTCTTACAGAATTTATGTGTTGTTTCCATGTCAGTTTGTCATCAATGATAACACCCAAAAACTTCACCTCACTCACTCTACAAATCTCAACACCCTCAATTTTGAGTGGAACATCAACAGTTTTCTTTTTATTACTGAATATCATGTAATTAGTTTTTTCTAGATTTAATGATAATTTATTTATTTTAAACCAAGTTTGTATCTTGACAAATTCTGTCTTTATCAATTCCAACATTTGTTCTATATCTTCACCTAAACAGAAAAATGTGGTATCATCAGCAAAAAGTACACATTTAAGGAGTCCTGACACATTTACCAAGTCATTCACATATAAAATAAATAGCTTTGGTCCAAGTACAGAGCCTTGGGGAACTCCACATGTGATATTACAGAGGTCAGATCTTACATCATTTATTTGTACAAATTGTTTCCTATCTTTCAAGTAGCTAGATACCCACTGTAATGCTGGTCCTCTAATACCATATTTGTTCAGTTTTTCAAGGAGAATGGTGTGATCAATAGTATCGAATGTGATAGGGATTTTAAACCCCTGTTACCTTAATAAAAACCACACAAGATAAACAAGAGAACAGTGTTAAATCAGACAAACAACTTTGCAAAGGGGAAGGCTTTTTAATGTCTTTTGAAACTTAGTTTGGTCTCAAATACATTGTCCAGCACAATTCCGAATTGTACTGGACATGACAAGCTATTTAAACAAGAAGCAGGTGGAGTTTGACAAGCTCTGACGTCTTACAGATAAAACAAACAAGTCATGGTTCTGATCAAACAAGAACATCTAATCCAAACATTGTCAAGGCTAGAAGACTGTCTTTTCTGTATCAAGGAGAAAAGCAAACAACATGTTTGTACTATCAAATATAAGTGTTTAAAGGGAACAGAGAATATTTGATATAAGTGAGCTGGGTTATAATTATTGGGTCAGAGTAATTAGTTTTAGATGATAAATATTGAACATCTCCATCATCCCATCCTCTTTATCATATATAAACTGATCATTATCAATTATGTGAGTGGTATGGAAAACCGACCCCGAGGCCTAATTCGAATTAGGGGCAAAAAAACACATACCGACCGTCCTGTTGCCTCTACAGTAACGCCCTGATGACTCAGGATCACCTTTTTAGGATGGTTTGAGAGATTTAAAGTTCTGGAGAACTCTGTAGTGATGATTGTCAAATTTTATGACCTATTTCAATGTTTGCGAGAAATAAAGATTTGAGGAGAAGTCTGCAATGAGTATGGTCTTGTTTCATGGCTTATGTCAAAAGTTTTAAAAGGAATAAATTTAGCAG
>JBBPBX010004543.1:38612-52859 GCA_038048925.1 Garcialebias charrua | reverse complement strand
GAGTTGGCAAATCTATTTCCATCTCTCGTTTTGCGCATCGGCTCTGATTTGAAGAACCCAAAAACCACCTCAAGCGAGCGTATCAATTTTTTTGCAAATTAGAGGAAGTTAATTCGAATCGTGCCATTTCCATTTAGCTTTTCTGATGCGATACTTCAAAATGCGCATCTAGAAACCTTGATGGAAACACGGCTATAGTCTCTCCAGCATGTCTTGGGTCTTACCCGGGGTCTCCTCCTAGTCAGACATGCCCGAACCACCGCAACTGGCTCCTCTCAATGTGGAGGAGTAGCGGTTCTACTCAGAGTCTCTCCCGGATAACCAAACTTCTCACCCTATCTCTAAGGAAAAGTCCAGCTACCCTTCAGAGGAAACTCATTTCAACTGCCTGTATCTGCAGTCTCATTCTTTTGGTCACTACTCAGAGCTCATGACCATAGGTGAGGGTAAGAACGTAGACCAACCGGTAAACAGAGAGTTTGCCTTACAGCTCAGCTCTCCACCACAAAGGTTGCAATACTGTAGACGCTGTACCAATCCGTTTGTCAATCTCACTCTCCATTTTTACCTCACTCGTGAAAAAAACCTAAGATACTTGAACTCCTCCACTTGAGGCAGAACCTCACCCTCGACCAGAAGAGAGCAATCCACCCTTTTCCAGTTGAGGACCATGGCCTCAGATTTGGAGGTGCTGATTCTCATCCCAGCCGCTTCACACTCGGCTGCAAACCGCTCCAGTGAGAGCTGAAAATCAAGGCATGATGACGCCAACAAGACCACATCATCTGCAAAGAGTAGAGATGGAACCCTGAGGACACCATACTGGAAACCCTCCGCCAGCTGGCTGCACCGAGAAATTCTGTCCATAAAAGTTATGAACAGAATCAGTGACAACGGGCAAGCCTGGCAGAGACCAACTCCCACCCTGAAAGGTTATGCAAACCAAGCTCTCACACCGCTTGTATAGGGACTGAACAACCCTTAGCAATGTGCCCCCAATCCCATACTCCTGGAGCATCCCTCACAGTGTACCCAGAGGAACATGGTCGAATGCCTTATCCAAATCCACAAAACACATGTAGACAGGATGGGAAAAGTCCCATGACCCTTCAAGGATCCTAGTGAGGGTAAAGAGCTGGTCCAGTGTTCTATGGCCAGGACGGAACCCACATTGTTCCTTCTGGATCTGAGGTTCGACCAACAATCAAACTCGTTTCTCCAGTACTCCTGAATAGACCTTACCAGAAAGGCTGAGGAGAGCAATGCCCCTATGATTGGGACACACCCTCTGGTCCCACTTTTTGAAGAGGGGAACCACAACCCCAGTCTGCCAATCCAGGGGCACTGCCCTAGATGTCCACGCTATGTTGAAAAGGCGTGTCAACCAAGACAGCCCCCCAACATCCAGAGCCTTTAGGAAATCAGGGCAAATCTCATCCACTCCCAGAGTCCTGCCGCCTTGGAGCTTTTTAACTACCTCGGCGACCTCAGCCACAATTATGGATGGATCAACCCCAAAGTCCCCCAACTCAGCTTCCTCCTTTGAAGACGTGCTAGTGGGATTGAAAAGGTCCAAGAAGTATTCCTTTCGCCTCCCGACAACATCACTGGTTGAGGTCAACAGCAGCCCACCTTCACTGAATACAGTTTTAGTAAAGTGCTGCTTTCCCCTCCTCAGCCGTCTGATGGTATGCCAGAATCTCCTCGGAGACGACCAAGAGTCGTTATCCAAGGTCTCACCAAACTCCTCCCATATCTGAGCTTTTGCCTCAGAAACAGCCGAGGCTGCGGACTGCTTGGCACTCCGGTACTCCTCAGCTGCCTCCAGAATCCCACTGGCCAACAAGGTCCAATAGGACTAATTTTTCTTGACAGCCTCCCAAACCCAGTGGGTCCACAACCGAGTTCGTGGATGGCCACCGCGAGAAACACCGACAACCTTGCGGCCACACCTCAAGGTAGCTACCTCAACATGTGAGGTGCGGAACATGGCCCACTCAGTCTCAGTGTCCCCCACCTCAGCTGGGATGTAGTTAAACAAAACAAAAATTATTACAACAAACTGTGGAAACGTCTGATTTATGGTAAAGTTATAATTCTGCCATCGTATATCAGCATGTTGGTAACTTATGCTGCTTTTCCATTAGTAACGGTACAGCACATGTTCGACTCGACTCAGAACTATTCTAAGGCTTTTCCACTTGTAATGGTACATAGAACCGGTCCCTTTTTTCAGAACCCTTTTCTCTGTGGTTCCAAGCAAGCTTAGTCGGCACCAAAATGTTATGTCAGAACACTGTCGATCTCTGATTGGTCAGGGGGTGGAGTCACTGGGGCTAGATGGAGCTTCGCTGGCCCCCGACTCTCCCCGGTCCTCTCCATCGGAGCCTTGGAACCCCCTCAGGCCGCGCAGAGCGTCATTTCCCTGGATCTGAGCTCCGCTGGTCATTGCGGAAGATCCTCTGTGCCTCCAGCTCAGGCTCCAGATCCCGGCCTTGCATGCTCATGAAGGCCCAACCCTCGATCCCACTAGACGGGTGGACCGGGACAGGTGGAAAGGATTTAAAAAAACATTGTATGTATTAAATAAAGGTTGTTTTTTTAATGTGAAAATTAAAATAAATAAGTAACTAAACGGTGCCGGCTTTATCATAAAATCCTGTTTTCACTTTAATGACTTTATTAAATAATCTGTTAAAGTTAAGTACGCTGAAAAATCATTGAAAAACACAATTATTGAATCTCTCAGAAATATTTCCCTCAAATATGTTTAAAGAAGATCTATAGCTTTACTTCACCTTTATTCTAACCCACAGATGTACAAATCACAAAACGAAAACTTTAAAGCAAAGCTAAAAACAAGAAAAAATCTCAACAAGAAACAAAACCACACATTAATTGAACAATACAAGTAGACACAATGGCCCTCATGCACGAACCGTTCGAACGCACAGATTTGTTCTTAAACTGTGCGTACGAGTTATTTAGGATCATTTGTGGCATTCAACAATGTTTTCGTATCCTACGATTTTTTTCAGATACGAACAAAATTTACGTGTGGTCCGGACCTGTCGTATATTTTAGGAGCGTCAGTCTGCTGTCATCCAGATGGAATTTCCCCACTAATAACTTCATATTTCGTTATTTAGAAAATATTTTGGGTTTAAAAAAATCACGCACCATAATTATTCTTGACAATAGGTTATTCTGTTTGAATTAGAATTATAATTTTAAGTTTAATTTGTCTGGTGTGTCGCGCAGGCTTCAGTGAGTCGTGCGCTCCCCTTGGTCATCAAAGCCCTCCTCATATTAACACCCAGGTACATAAAATTCCCATACACCGCCGCAGAACAAGTACGAATTAAGACTGATTTTCATGCTATTGCTGGACTGCTGTGCCAAACACCATCGGAGCAATAGATTATTATATCTGATTCGAAATATAACCTGCAGAATGTGGTTGCGCGATGACCAGGAGGAGCGCGCATGACTCATTTGTGCTGCAAAACATGTTGGCACGCGTCTTGCGCAGCGTGGCATTTATTGTCCATCCATCTCGGTAACGCAGACTATTCCTTGACCACCTCCTGTCCGTGCTGCGGCGAGACGTTTGTTTGAAGCCATTTTCAGATCAAACCATTTATTCTTGATTTCTGATACTGTACGACCCACGGGAGACACAACATATGCACTACAATATTAATATGAAGTTAACTGTAGTTTCGAGACATTTTAAAATGCTTCTGTTCAAAAACACATCCGACACTTGCGGGGGGTGGGGGGTAGCGGTGCGCCACAGCTCTTCTGAATAAGTGAAACTATAATGTAACACAGTTGTTTACACTAAAATTAAAAATATTTGACCATCCGACACTTGCGGGGGGGGTAGCGGTGCGCCACAGCGCGACTGAGAGCAGAACTTCAATCTCCGAACGCGTGAAGTTCTTCTTTTTACTTCTTGATTTTGAATGAATGGACACTTCCTGCTGTCAAAAGGCAGGAAACGTAGCCTTATATGGTTTTTGAGGGGTGGGAATTATGTAAATGACCTCTCCGCGTGCACGCGCAGGTTGATAGAACAGGTGGGATTCATCATATTTGCGCAGCCATTTACACACTTTTCCTAAGGATAGAAGAGTTTGTTGAATCTGACGTGGCATGTTCGTACGAACGCTTCGTACGAACAAAAGTAGGAGAAATTTAGGATAAAAATACGAACATGTTCATGCATGAGGCTCATTGAGTGCAAATACATCAAATGAATAAGAAAAGGTATAACATTTTAAATATATATATTTTTGTAGAATCTGTTTTATCAGAGATTTAATGGTGAACTAAAGTTCATTAAAAGTTGATTAGCAGGTTTATATGCAAGTATATCAAAGATAACAGCTTACTTAAAAAAATTAAACAACACTTTTACAATAATAGCACTTTCCGAAACATGGCTGAACAATGAAAACATAAATAATGCTTATATTGAAGGATATGAATTGTATTATAAAAATAGAAATAAAAAAAGGGTGGAGGAGTAGCTCTATTTATCAACAGTGAAATAAAATGCAAACAAATTGGTGACATGTCTATAGTTGTAGATAATTAATGGAAATGAGAAATAATAAACAAAAATGACAAAAACTTCATAATAAGCTGTGTTTATCGATCACCTGGGTCAAATATAGAGTTATTCACTGATAGAATCTTGGAGTTGTTAGAAAAGAGAGGAAACAAATCAGTTTTTCTATGTGGTGACTTCAACATTGATCTGGGTAATAAGACTGACTCTAATAACATCAGTACTTTCACAAATTCAATGTACAGTTTAAATTTATTTCCTTTGATATCAAATCCAACGAGAATAACAACGCACAGTTCCACAACAATTGATAATATTTTTACTAATTTAGCAGATGACAAAATAATAAGTGGTATTTTNCCGCCTATCTCTCGGATCTGATACACCCATATGTCCTCCACGTGCTTTGAGGTCAGAGGATCAGGTACTCTTAATAGTTCCAGAAACTCGCCTTAAGCGCAGGGGTGACAGAGCGTTCTCTGTAGCAGGCCCAAGACTCTGGAACGAGTTACCGCTGCTCATCAAACAGGCCCCCTCCCTCTCGGTTTTCAAATCCCGGTTAAAAACTCACTACTACTCCATCGCTTTCAATGCCAGCTGATGTGTACTGGATCGTTTGATTTATGATCTGCAATGTTTTTATGTTTTTCGTGTTGTACTTCATTGTATGTGTTGCCTGTTGCGTGTTTGTTTGTCCAGCACTTTGGTGGACTTGTTCCTGTTTAAAGTGCTCTATAAATAAAATGGTATGGTATGGTATTTCCTTAATTAGTTGACCAGCAGATCTGCCACATCCAATATGGCGGATGCTCTGATGTACCGCTTCAGCGGGCCAGCCTGCTCGACGAGGCGTCTACATATTCATGTCTATGATAATTCCCATCATCGAGTAACTGAATGAACAAGAATTAACAGGAAGTTATTCCTGCAAATAAACAGGGAAGGGTGATGAGTAACTGAAAACAGGTGTGCTCATTACTAATGAAAACCAGGATCTGGAACCAGGAACCATCAAGAGTTTACGACCAGCACATAAACTCAAACGAACGAACCCCAAACCGAGTGTACAAAACAAAACCACAAACAAACATCAGATCCTTGAGAAACTCACAGAAATCAGAGGATTTTTTTTTTTTAAATATCACAAATATTTCACTTTTTAAAAAACTTTTCTTCCTTTGACTAAATGCATTTCTCATCTCAGAACCTTTGTGTTCTTTAGGTCTGGTTTCTGGGCACCACAACACCACGTACATCTCCAGCGGTCAAGTGATGAACGTTACGGGCGACGTCGTCGTCGTCTACATCAGCCAGGTGTCCAGCGGCAGCGACGAGGGCGCGCAGGACAGCGACTTCGGAAGTCCCGTCCAGGAGGAGGCCAGCGAGACGGCTCCGTTTTTTCAGAGCAGCCTGAGATCACAAAGGAACTGCATTACCCAGAGCACCTTGCGAGACGAGACGTTACCGGTCCAAGAAATGAGACAGGAGAGGCTGCTGGTAAAGTGAACAAAGACAAAGAGGCTGTTTGATGCCAGGACTGAGATCAAGTCCAAAAGCAATAGCTAGGTTTCAGTATGAAACCCAAATTATTATTATTATTTCTTGCATTAGATTTATTTTGACTGGAAAGCTGCAAGACTTTCTCAGAAAGTCGCCCTCATTTGTTCGGACAGTGATGAGTAATTATGCTCAGAATTGGATGTGAAACTGGAGTTCATACTGAAAAAGCACAAGTCTGCATCGCAGCGTGGAAACTTCAACTGGATCTTAAAAAGTAAACATGACTACATATCTAATTTCTTCAATATGCTCATGTCAAATATCCACTATGTGGAGAAACATTTAATGCTTTTATGGCTGAAAATGACTTTTTCGACTATGTACAATCTGACTGAATCATTTTTTTTTACAAGAAAAAACAATAAGATGTGTTTTGCTGGGTGAAGCTACACTACCACCACATTTTGAGTAAAAAGCAGTTTTACCATGTACATACACTTTTTTTGATTAAGTTTTTATTGCACCGCATGTGCAGTTGATGTCGAAGAACAAATGCTATGCATTTGGTAAGCTATTTTGTTCCAGGTTTGATTCATTTCATGATGTTTTAATGTGTGGACTTTGATGAAGAAAAGGGACGTTTTATAATTGTTTTAAATCATTTGAAAGGCAAATTCTGTTTTTATCTTCCAGAACTTTTTTTTTTTGTGATTATTGGTTTTGTTTTTCTTAAAGCATGATAATTTCTTAAAGACAAAATAATATTCATCCGATTCATTTGTGATGTCACTAACAGCAGGCACGATGCACACAATTAAGGATTTTAAGGAAGCAGATTTTAAATTAATCCTTCAAAGACAAGAAAATGAAAACTTTTTTTCCCTAAAGTTTTGCAAAGGATTATTGAGCATGCATCAGGGTGTATTTCCCTAAAGTTTTAATTTTCTTATGTTCTTTGCCTGTTGTTGGTTGATTTGAAGTGACTCCATTATACAACACTGAAGCTGAAAAAAGGCAGTTTTGGGGCGTTGCCTTATTAGATTTTTGAAGTCAGAATTTGACAAAAAATATCATATTTAGGGCTGAATCATTGATAACAAACTCCCACTCACCTACACATCTCCAAACCTGCTAACAGGCTGTCACTTTGTCAATCAAAGTGTCACATGACACTTTATGAAAGCCTCAGATAAGTTTTTAAACCTCTCTGTATTTAAACAAATTCATTTTTGAACACACAAGTTCAGAAGATTATAAATAAACGAATTAAATATCTGAAAAAACAAACAATTGGAAGTGTATTTGTATTTTTAGTTGGGAAAACAGCTCTTCATTTACATGAAGGGGCGGGGCTTAAACTTCTGCCTACCATTAGAGGGGTGTCTTCCTGCCTTCAACTTCTGGATTCTGGTTCTGTATCTAGTTTTAATAAATGTCAGTGGTCTAAAGGCAGTATATGCGTTCAAAGTATCTCTATACTGATGAGCCTCATCATACAAAGTTTCCAGTCAAAGTTGCTGCAATTAGACCTGTCGCAATAAACAATAAATCAATTAATCGCACAATGAAAATTATCGATCTCATTTTTGTTTATCGACTATCGTTTCTTCATGTCTCTCTTTTTACTTAAGACACTGGATGAGAAGAGGCTCAACTCCAGTGCTCTTCAATGACCCCATCCCTTTCTCCCTTTTCTTTAAAATCTGTTTAAACCATCCAAAATCATGTTTTTGGATCGTTAAAAACAGCTAAGCTATGAGCTAAGCTAACAGGCTGACCTCGGGGAAAAAAAAAACGTCTTGTTGAAGCTCCAAAATTCACAGTTGAAACCCGTGCCTTTGTGTAAAAAGTTGTTTTTCTCTGCAAAAAGAAGCTGAGAACTTGTTTACTGATTTTTTTATTATTAAAAGTTTTGTTTGAAAAATGCTAAAGAGCTCGAACCACAGCAAGCATCCGCCATTTTGAGAACCAAAGAGAGACAGCCCATGTCACGTCAAGAGACCTCCCTTCCGTTTATAATAATAATAATAATGTATTTTTCTGTCATCTGTGTATGTTTATCTTAAGGATACGCTGCTCGCTCCCTCGCTATCCATCCTTCAGTTCAAACAGTCTTGCACTGCCATCCGGTGGTCAAAAATGGTACAACACTCAAAACAACCGACATTTCTTATATTTGACAATAGTTTCAAACAATATTATTGTTTATCGCAATAATTTCTGAGACAATTAATCGCCCAGCAAAATTTGTTATTGTGACAGGCCTAGCTACAATATGCAACTAGACATTTCAATCGTTTGAAATATTTGGACCTTAAAGTTCAATTAATTCAAAAAGAGAAAGTGCTTCATTGTGCTGCTTTACGTGTTTTATTTTATTGTTTTTAATCAAGTTATTTGCTGATTATTGGCCGAGTGTTCACAGCAGCCCTGCTCTAGTTGGGACCTAGCATATACTGGAGATGTTAAATGGAGTTTTTCATTTTCAGGTGACAGTTCGAGCTCAGGCTGAACGTCTGCGTGCTGGTGATGTCACATTCAGCCGATGTTTTATTTTTAATAATAGCTCATTTGTGTAATTTATCTGCCCTGACGACCTTTCAGACCAAATGCACCGCTGTGCTCTGATTTCAATCTTTTGCACAAAAGATGGTTCGCTGCCACCGTCAGCTCTGTGAGCTGTGTTTGACCAGACACAGGCGGCAAGATGGAGGAAGAACTGCGCGCATGACACCATGTTGTGGTCACATTGAGACGTCAAGGCCTCTAGTTCTGACAACCTCCTTTCCCCTGCTGCTCCGAACTTCTCCTGTTTGCTTACCGGCAGAAAATTAAAAAAGCACGAGTGTATTCTGCTCAATAATCCAAATAGCATGTCTGTGGAGCTCATTGTGCATTTGGTCTGAAAAAGGTGGATGTTCTCTGAAAGAAAGCCGTTTTATGTCGAAGCCAATCAAATCTGTCTGCCTGGGGTTCACTATGCGGATCAATGCCACCCCTGTCGTCTGTATGCAGCTTCTAAAAAAACATGTACATATCAATCGAATATGTTGCAACGATTCAATAAAAAGACTATTTTGAATAAAATCAAATGTGTTTCGCATCTATTGTTTTCATGCGCAGCAGACATCCTGCAGTCTGTGGTTTCCTCTTGTCGACTTTCTAACCCTGGGATGGACAGATTACAATGAAGGAGTTGTTGATTTCCTCCTGATGATCCATAACGCCCGTGAAGCCGTCTTAATTACATGTGTGGTGAGATGTCTCTGCTTTGTCCCCGCGCTGACAGACAGGCGGCCTTTCATCAGGCCGGGGAATGGCGCCCAGCTGCGAGGAGAAACTGTCGAAGCGCCAGCGTCACAGAGAGACCACATGAGAGGAACTGGCAACGTTCATCCAGGCCTGGTTTGGGTCAGCACCAGTGTGTTTACATGTGCATGTGTTTGTGTGGAAGTGTGCATCTCGTCCCGGACTATTTTTTTTTGTTTTGCATGGTTGTTGGTGAAAACAGGAAGTTATGACTGGCTTCCACATGGTTTACATGAGGAATTGCTGGCGGGCCAACACAGAACTTGACTGCAGAGTCAAAGGATGTCAGTTTTTTTTCTTCTTCTGCTGTTTTTAATGTGTGAGAAAATAATCTGAGTTCATGTGATCAAGTGTTGGAGGTTGCGGTACTCTGCCCTCTAGTGGTCAAGACGAGTTAGGATGGAAAAGCGAGTCAAATACCTGGTATCGATATGGTAGATTTGAATAACATTTCTTTGGGTTTTTCTCAAAGTTGTTCTTTTTTTAGACTTTGGCTGCTTTTTCATTCCATATTAGGTAAGTTTATAACCAATTTATAGATTAGTTTTTATTTGTTTCCTTGTAAAGTCACCCTAACCCAATACAGGTAGTCCCCGACTTACGAGCGCTCTGACCTACGAGGTCCCGGACTTAAGAGCTGGCGAATTTTTGGAAAAAACGCAAAAAATACAGAGTTTTTCTGTGTTTTTTTCACCACAGTTCGTTAGCTAAACATGTGGACACACGTTTCCGATCATTTTTATGCACTCGTAAGCAGTTTTTCGATGAAAAACGAGTGTTCGTAGTCGCGCTAGCAAAACCGTTTCAACTTACGAGCGAAATTCCGGACTTACGAGACACGTGGCGGTTGTTCCGAATTACGAGATTTCCATGTTACGAGCAACTCGTTGTAACGGAACTCGCTCGTAAGTCGGGGACTACCTGTAAACCAAGCCCTAAACTTTACCAGATTCTACCAACTTTCCCTGTAAACAATAACTTCAATACTAATACACTTCTACAACAAACCCAACCTTAAACTTAACATCAATATTCATATACAGGTAGTCCTCGGGTTACAACGGCCTCGACTTACGACGTTTCGCGGTTACGAACGCCCTCCCACTAAAAAGCATTGTTTGAGTTACGCGGTTTATGCACCTTTACACCAAGAAATACGGTACCGAAACTCAGCGGAAATTTACAGGAGGGAGGGGGGAGAGTAGCTTCAGTGGAAAATTACTACAGACCTCATTGTTTGGACAGGCAGACCGGAGCAGAGGAGGGTAGGAGGGCGGTTTTACATCGTAAACAAAAGGTGCGGACGGGTGGATGGTGTCACCAGATGGCAGAAACAGCGGAGCTGGACCGGAGGAGCAAGAGCTAACATGCTAACAGACCTAGCTGTAAACGCTGTGGACCGCGTGAAGCAGCTGGAAGCTGCAGAGCTCGGAGGAGCAACGAGCTAACATGCTAACAGACGGAGGAAGAATTCACCAGCATACCAGTAGGTTATTAACTCTTCTTTCCTTCATTATGGCTCCTAAATGTATGTGTTTTTTGATAATTATGTAGGGTAATGTGTTAGGCTAAGTGCTTGGTAAAATACAGTACTGTACGTATGAGGTGCCGTTTGGACGTATTTTCCGACTTACGTCGAAATCCGTGTTACGAACAGGCGTAGGAACGGAACTCCGTCGTAACTCGGGGACCACCTGTATTTCATAGTGAATTAATCTTTTAAACTCAACCTTACTTTGCGTGTTATCCCACATATCCAAACCCTGGAACTTAATTATGAATCCAGTCCTAAACTTCCCTCCTGACGCCCTCTCCACATCTCTTTCTCTCTCTCTGTACACCAGCACAGTGGTTTAGCACGGTTACCTCACAACAAGAAGGGCCTGGGTTCAATCCCCGGTTTGGACCTGGGGTCTTTCTGGAGTTTGCTCGTTCAAATGTGTTGAGTGGGTTTTCTCCAGGTACGCCACTTTTTAATGGTCTTGGTCTTGTCTCGCTACAATGATTGATTGTTTTGTATGGGCGTGGTTACTTAGCACTTGTTAAAAACCTGCTTTTGAGATTCCAGCAGGAAGATGGCTTGAAGGATACACATGGGACAGATCTGGTTGCCAGGCCATCGACTGAAGAAGTCCTCTGGATGGGAGATAAAATGTTTCTCTCTTAAAGAAACTGGTCCAGATGACACGATTTAACCATTTTTTGTTGTCATCTACTTGGATGATTGAGCTTATAAACCTTTTTCTGAACCACTTTGACCTTGGTTGTCCTCAGGCTGTTTCTGCGAGTAGCAAGTTGGGCACCTGACCTTAAACATCTGATAGTTGTACCGTACGTGATGATTGATAGTTTTGGATGTGTTTTGCACATATTAAAAGCCTACCCAACATGAGGTTGGCTTGAAACACAGCAGTGAAGGCTACATGTTGGACAGATGTGGTTGGCAGGCTGTAGACTGAGGAAGTCCTCTGGATGGGGGACAAAATGTTTCTCACTTCAAGAAACAGTCCAGATGGCACAATTTTACCTTTTTAAAAATTATTACTCCTTCTACTATATTCTCAAATGAGCTGAGGAGAACCTGATGGCGGGGAAACCCACTTGTGAGTACTGGTCTGGGTTTAGTCCTCATAGTGTTACACATTTCAGGACTGAATTAACGCTTTTTTTGTCGGTTCAATCGCCACAAAGAACAACCGGTTAATCTTCTGTACAAGTGATAGAGTAGACCTCGGAAAGCACCAAAAAATCCACACTAATGCATTGCTAGAGTTACAGGGATCTCACCTGCGGAAACAGGTGCTGAGTGTCATGGCTCGCCTGCAGAAGACCGTGACAGGTAAGACTGGACACCAGTTGGAGTTTCTGGTTACCTCTGAGATATTTATCATGTTTGACGTCATATCTGTTTCAGGAGATACAGAACACGGCGTCTGAATAAATCTCAAACCAGTAGATGAAACATCTTGATTTATCATCTGCTACACTAAGATGCTTCAGTTATTTTAACGCTTCTGAAACTGAAGGACATGTTTTCACTCTCATCGTTTACAAGTAATATAAAAAAAGTAGCTTTAAAATTAAATATTTCTTCCATGTAAATATGCTTTGACTTATACCCTTCAAATGCAGCTCTGGATGGATGACCACGTTCCCTGTTCCTAATGAAGAATTGATAACGTTTGGATTGCTGAAAAAACATGAAACTCTATAATGTGTACTCAATATTAATTGTTGTTCTAGAAGGATTTCATTTTTTTAACTGAAGAATGTTATTGTTTGAATTTTATTTATAAGAAAAAAGGGGCAGATATAAGAATTTTTTCTTCTCTCTGCTACCTTTCATTTCATTGTATTGGTTTTATTTTTGTTGTTGTAAATATAATTAATTTGTTTTTAGGATATGAAATGAATAAAGAATATAAAAAAATTAAATAAAAAGAAGAGCATCCCCACACCATGAGGCTGCCACCACCGTGTTTCAGTTTAGGGATGCTGTGTTCCAGATATTTTAACCACACATATCAAAGTTCACGCTCAATAATCACTCAATAATAATAAGATGGTTAACACCACACAGTATTTTTGCATCTAGGCCAAAAAAGTCAATCTTTGGTCTGATCTGAGCAGAACACCCTCCGTGGCTTGTTTTTGCTGTATCCCACACACAGCAACTATACGAACAGGACCCGTGGCTTGTTCTTACCGCTCGTCTTTAACGATAAGATCTGTGCAGCTCTCAAATCCTATAGTGCTCTCTACACTCAGGATCTGGTCACAATTTAGGTCCCACTTTAAATTTGTATCACCCTCTAATAAAATGCCGTTATTAAAGAATCACATTTTTTCTCCAGCATCCACTAATGCTGCCTACAGAATTTGGCCTGAGAAAGGTATTAAAACAATGAGAGACCTTTACGAAGATGGTTTGTTTCTTAGTTTTCCAGAATTGTCTTCTAAATTTAATCTACCCACTTCACATTTGTTTCTTTACTTCCAAATTAGACATTGTGTTTCATCGCGGTTTTCAAATTTTCCGACCCACCATGGGTCGAACTCCTAGATTTGAAGCCCAATCTGAAATCTCCTCTTTCTAATATTTATGGAAAACTTATGACAATTGAGGCCGACTCATCGGGTAAAACCAGAACTGCATGGGAACGTGAACTGGGTGTTGAACTGTCAGATTCATGGTGGGATAAAGTTATTCTCAGCATACGCCAAAGTACACCATGTGCCAGACTACAGTTAATACAGTTTAAAGTAATAGAGTACACTTCTCAAAATCCCGTCTATCTAAAATGTTCCCTTCAATTCCAGACCAGTGTGATAGATGTCAGGCTTCACCTTGCAACTTATGTCATGTGTTTTTCTTCTGCCCAAACTTACAAGGGTCTTGGAAATATTTATTCTCCATACTCAGGAGTTTTTAGGATCCAGATTCAAAGTGATCCACTAATTGCCATTTTTGGAGTTCCAGGGACCACACTTAATCCTATCCCGCCAGCAGGGGGAGGTCTTGGCCTTTTGTTCTCTTCTCGCCAGGCGCTGTATTCTGCTCGCCTGGAAATCTCCTACACCTCCATCCACATCACAATGGCTTAATACTGTAAGATCATTCTTGAAGATGGAATTTTTTATTAACAGTGAAAGGTAGTTCAGAAAAATTTACTTATAAGTGGGCACCCTTTGTGTCATATGTAAAATCTCTGCCTTCATAATGTATAGACTGATGTGACTGACTCATCACATCACCATGTGACTTAATTTTAAAGGATAAATGAATGGGTAAAACACTGTTTTCCTTTTAGCTTCTCAATGCCGTCATATCCCCCCCCTTATTTTATTTATTTATTTATTTT
>JBBPBX010004543.1:15336-34545 GCA_038048925.1 Garcialebias charrua | reverse complement strand
GTGTGGGGGGGGGGGGGTGCAGAGAGGATGCAGTCAGGCAGAGAGAAGCGCAGACTGGACCGCGGCTCGGTTCGTGTCGTGAAGAAGATGTTCCCAAAGAGGAGACGGAGCAGGAAGTTCCCTGTGCACCTCTTCAACCAGTAAGTGTCTCTGCTGCTTCTTTGGACCTTCGGTTCTGAATTTCTGAAGCCTGACCTGGACTAACCCGGACTGACCCGGACTGACCTGGACTGACCCGGACTGACCCGGACTGACCTGGACTGACCCGGACTGACCTGGACTGACCTGGACTGACCCGGACTGACCTGGACTGACCCGGACTGACCTGGACTGACCTGGACTGACCCGGACTGACCTGGACTGACCCAGACTGACCTGGACTGACCCGGTTGAGTCCGAGGCGGTCCACACTGAAGTGCACACATCTGAATGTCTTTTTATTTTACAAGAACAACTTTCGGTTAGACCTCAAACTTTTCGCTCATTTGGTTCTGAAAAAGTTCGGATCATGCGTGTGCGTGTCTCACACACGGATCAGGTGTTCTGCAGTGCGTGATGTCGGAGCCGTATATTCATCTGTGCGTTTAGTTCTAATGAAAGGTTGTTTTCAGTTCTGAGCTGAACTCAGTGAACTCCTGCTGTGTCAACTCATTCTCACTCCCTACTGATGCTTGGGCTCAGGGTCCCTCTGCGTCACATACTTGATGCGTCGGGTCGCCCCTTCTCATCATTATTTGGTGTGCAGGGTAATATCATTGAATGTTATACTGTGAACTTTTTTTTAGCAACAGGATGCATTTCTCTCTCAAAATTTAAACCTTAGGCCTAACCTGATAACAAACCCTAAACTTAACCATTCACTTTTTATTTGACCCCCGAACCCCAAACAAACCAAATAATGATGAGAAGGGGCGACCCGACGCATCAAGTATGTGACGTGGAGGGACCCTGAGCCCAAGCATCAATATACGATGAGTAGGGAGTGAGAACATGTTGGCTGGAGACATTTAAACATTGATGGAAACTTTAAATAGAAAATTGTCATGAATTTTTAACGGACTCAACCAGGCTCTGCGGTGTACTGTATACACAGGCTACACACTGCAAACTCATTTAGACAAAAATAAAATAAAAATAAATACTTTTTAAATAAAACATGCACACGCAGCAAAATTTGCACAATGTTTGTCATGTGGATTGTTAGATAAAAATGGGTCTTGTCTCCCTCTAAAGGTGGATTTATCTTTTATCTTTATTCTTTTCTTCTCACATGGCCCCTGTGAACCCACAGTGTGTAAAGGGCCAGAACTTTGTGTTTTTGCAGAAAAGTGTCAATCCTCCTCTTTCATTTGGCTTCAGATGCTTCGCTGGTTCAAGATGGCTGCCTCAGAAAACTCAAAATTCACTATAATTCAGGAATTCTGTGAGATACTGAGTTGAAATTTGATATGGTCATGAAAGTTGTTATACATTCCTAATGTAAATTAAAAATCCAAGATGGCCACCTTAGCCTAAAGGGAAAAATATGATGACTCAGCCATTTTAAAAGACCTGAAATTTGGTGGGGTGGTACCTGACAGTGATGCACAACATGTTCTGAATTCAAATCTAAAGATTCAAGATGGTCACCAAAGCTCATTTCAAACAGATACCATACCATACCATACCATACCATTTTATTTATAAAGCACTTTAAACAGGAACAAGTCCACACCAAAGTGCTGGACAAACAAACACGCAACAGGCAACACAGACAATGAAGTACAACACGAAAAACATAAAAACATTGCAGATCATAAATCAAACGATCCAATACAAATCAGCTGGCATTGAAAGCGATGGAGTAGTAGTGAGTTTTTAACCGGGATTTGAAAACCGAGAGGGAGGGGGCCTGTTTGATGAGCAGCGGTAACTCGTTCCAGAGTCTTGGGCCTGCTACAGAGAACGCCCTGTCACCCCTGCGCTTAAGGCGAGTTTCTGGAACTATTAAGAGTACCTGATCCTCTGACCTCAAAGCACGTGGAGGGACATATGGGTGTATCAGATCCGAGAGATAGGCGGGGGCGAGACTGTTCAGCGATTTGTAGACATACATGAGAATTTTGAATTGGATTCGAAGATGAACCGGTAGCCAGTGAAGGGAGGCCAAGACTGGTGTAATGTGCTCTCTTTTGCGTGTGCTGGTTAAAAATCGGGCAGCTGCGTTCTGAACCAGTTGTAATCGTGCAATGGTGGCTTGACTGACGCCAAACAGAAGTGAATTGCAGTAATCAAGCCTAGATGTAATGAATGCGTGAATCACTGTCTCCAGGTGCTTTTTGGATAATATGGGCTTCAGCTTAGACAGACGCCTCAGCTGGAAAAAACAGGATTTGACGATCATGTTTACATGACTGTTGAGTTTCATGGAAGGATCCATTATCACTCCCAGATTTTTGACTTTTTGTTTTTCGGACAGGGGTAGAGCAGACAGGTCAATGCAGTGGTTTGAGGTTGTGTCATTGGGAAGGAACAATATGGCTTCAGACTTCTTATCATTGAAGCTTAAGAAATTTAAAGCCATCCAGTCCCTGATGTCAGCCAGGCAGTCGAGCAGAGGTTGAATAGAGCCTGTACCATTTTGTCTTAGGGGGAAGTAGATTTGACAGTCATCAGCGTAGAAGTGGAAAGGTATATTGTGTTTCCGGAAAATAGCACCGAGTGGCAGCAGGTATAAGGAGAACAAGAGAGGACCCAGGATGGACCCCTGCGGAACCCCCCATTTAAGAGCCGCCACTGCAGAAGTAAAATCATTGATGGACACACAAAAAGACCTGTCAGAGAGGTAGGATCTGAACCAGTTTAGGGCTGATCCTGAGATGCCCACCCACTGCTCCAACCTAGCAATGAGGATCTCATGGTCGATGGTGTCGAAAGCGGATGTGAGGTCCAATAGGACAAGCAGCACAGAGTCACCAGTATCTGTGGATAGAAAGATGTCGTTAAAAACCTTCAGTAGGGCAGTCTCAGTGCTGTGGAGGGATTTGAAGCCAGACTGGAATAGCTCGGGGATAGCGTGATCCTCCAGGAAGCACTTTAGTTGGGACTCAACTATTTTCTCTAGAAGTTTAGAAACAAATGGGAGTCTGGAGACAGGCCTGAAATTGGATAATACTGACGGGTCGAGGTTTGGTTTTTTCAGGAGGGGTTGAACAGCAGCATGTTTTAATGATTTTGGCACCACACCCGAGGATAGACTGCTATTTACAATCGAGAGAATGGAGGGACCTAGAGTGTGAAAAACCTCCTTTAGAAGCAGATAACAGATATTTTAACAGATATAACAGATATAACTTTAACAGATATAACAGATATAACTCGGAGTTTTTTTAAGGCTATTTGGCAGAAGTTTGGTGTGTGTACTGGTAACGTCGGTTACGTACTGTAACCCTAGATTCTATGAGTGTGGGCGTAGCCCTTTAAGCCACGCCTTTTGGCGGGCTTAAAACAGAATGCAAATGGTTAAGTTTAGGCATTTAAGAGCATGAGAAGGTTGCAAGGCCAGTCCGGCAAGAACAAGACGTGCATCATCCAGGTTAAATTAGACCACTTCTGATTAAAATAGGAGGAGTTGGTTAAGGTTAGGGTTAGGAACAAGACAGGCCCAACTGAGAACAATCCCTAATAGAATGAATCCAAATCAAATATCCAAGATGGCCACTATAGCTTAAAAGAAAAAAATGACTATAACTCGTTGATTTTTTTGCCATATTGAGCTGAAGTTTGGTACGATAGTAGCGAGAGTGAACCCCAACACATAGTACTGTCAAATCAAAATTAAAAAATGGCCACCACATGGCAGTGCCCATCAAAATGTCTCCAGGAACTTTCTAGTTACCATCATAACCATGACCCAGGTGTACAGCTGAATGTATTCATGGGCAAAAATTGTGTTGGTGTCATTGTGATGTGCTATTACAAAAGTGCACACAGCCTGTTTGTGTCTCTCTCAGTTTGATTTGCTGTTTTTGCTGCTTTAGGACTTGGAATTAAACAATATTAACAATAATGGCAAATGGACTGTACGTATGTAGCACCTTTCTATCTAGTCAAGACACTCAAAGCGCTTTACACTTCAATCTGTGCCTCATTTACCCATTCATACAGCACTCTACTAAATCTCTAGAAAGCTAATCTGAATCTGTACACTAATCAGTGCTTTAGATCACATCCATACACACATCAGAGTTAATGAGGGGTTCAGTATCTTGCTGAGGGACACTTTAACATGTGACTTCTGGTGTAATCGAACTACCAACTCTCCCATTGGAGGACGACTGCTCTAACCACTCAGCCACAGCTGCCCCAAAATACTTGAAGAGATATATTAGATCATCACTATTGCCACCATTTAACTTTTTCTTTTCCCTAAAATCCCTCATGATGTATAAGCAATAATTTCAGATTCAGTGATCCAACTCCTAAAGCTTGACCCTGAAAGGGTGATTTTGCCTCAATTCATTCAACCATTATTTATGCAGGTTAGTCTCATTGAGCCTCAAGGACTCATTTACAAGAGAGACCTGATCTTAACAAAGAATGATGGCAACAGACAACAATGGCAAGAGTAGACAATCATAAAAGAAACATATACTGTAAACTGAAAAACAAATGGAAGAAAATTATATTAAAAACTAAACAAAAACAGCTAGATTGTAAAGTGATGTAGAATACTAAAAAAAAAACAGCCAATAGAGAGCACAAGCCAGTGTATCTCTTGTGCCGGTCCCACGTCTGTGTAAATGGTGAAGGTTGTGTTAAGAACCGCATCTGATGTAAAACACTTTTGCCAAAACCATAATGCGACTTCATGAAAGTGAAACCATACCTGATCGGTCGAGGACCAGCTTAACAACAACTGCCACCGGTGCTGTTGTCAAACAAAGTGCTGGCGGAAATTGGGCTACTGTTAGTCGAAGACCACAAGGAGGAAAACGTGTCAGGAGACAGAGGTAGAAGAGGAAAGTGAAGAATGTAGGACTGAGGGTTGCAACTCTAAATGTGGGGACAATGACAGGCAAAGGTAGAGAGCTGGCTGACATGATGCAGAGAAGAAAGGTAGATGTTTTATGTGTCCAAGAGACCAAGTGGAAGGGCAGCAAGGCTTGCAGTATTGGAGCAGGGTTCAAACTGTTTTACCATGGTGTGGATAGAAAGAGAAATGGAGTAGGGGTGGTCCTGAAGGAGGAGTTGGCAAAGAATGTAGTAGAGGTGAAGAGAGTGTCAGATAGGGTGATGTGTCTGAAGGTAGAAGTAGAAGGTCTGATGCTAAACATAGTCAGTGGTTATGCTCCACAGGTTGGATGTGATGGGGAGGAGAAAGATACATTTTGGAAAGATCCAAGTGATAGACAGTGTTTCAAGGGGGTAAAGAGTGGTGATTGGAGCAGACCTGAATGGACATGTTGGTGAAGGAAACAGAGGGGATTGAGGAAGTGATGGGTAGATTTGGTGTCAAGGAAAGAAACCAGGAAGGACAAATGGCGATGGATTTTGCCAAGAGAATGGAAATGGCTATAGTCAATACCTATTTCCAAACGTGGGAGGAGCATAGAGTGACCTATAAGAGTGGAGGAAGGAGTACGCAGGTCGACTACATTCTGTGTAGAAGAGGAAACCTGAAGGAGATTGGAGCATAGGCGTCGCAACCATTATATGTGAAGGGGAAAAGTCCCCCCCACATTCAAAAAACGTTCATTTAGACCCCCCCCACACACACACACACACTTTTACTATGAAACATTAGTTCAGTCTGCACAGTTTCTCTGTCTTCATGAAATAATCCATTCCACTTGATTAATAGGAGAATACTAGGATCAAAAATTATCTGGACTGATCAAAAATTATCTGGACTCATTTAACATCTTACCTCTTCATCAATCTGGTTTCAGGAAAAAACACAGCACAACAACTGCTTCTCTGAAGGTTCTGAATGATGTTGTTGAAGCATTGGATGCTAAGGACTATTGTGCTGCACTTTTCTTAGACCTGTCTAAAGCTTTTGACACTGTGGATCATAACATCCTGTGTCATAAGCTCTCAGAAATCGGTTTCTCTGATCACACCATCGGTTGGTTTTCTAACTATCTTTCCAATCGGAGGCAATGTGTTCAACATAACGGTACTTCTTCCAGCTATTTAACAGTTAAAAATGGTGTACCACAAGGCTCAGTTTTAGGACCCACTCTCTTTACAATCTACATAGCTAATGTAGGTCACTGCATCCCTGATGCATCCTTACATTTCTATGCTGATGATACAGTTGTTTATTGCCGAGCTAAAACAGTAGCTAAGGCTTTCCAGTTACTGCAATCCGCTTTTGACATCATCCAGTCAGATTTGTTCCGTCTCAAACTTGTCCTAAATGCTGATAAAACAAAAGGGATGTTTTTTTCAAATAGGAAGGCGGTTCCAGCAGATCCTCCTCTGATTTTATCTTCAAATGGTGTCCCTATTGAGTTTGTTGATTCCTATAAATATCTGGGTATCCTGATCGATTCACATCTCTCTTTTAAACTCCACGTGGAAAACCTAGTGAAGAAACTGAAAGTTAAACTGGGTTTCTTTTTCAGAAACAGATCATGTCTAACACTGAATGTTAGGAAACGCCTTGTATCTGTGACTTTCCTTCCCTCCATTGATTACGGTGACATTCTCTACATGAATGCTCCTACAAGCACCCTGCGGATGTTGGATGTTGTCTATCATGGTGCACTAAGATTCATAACTGGTTGTGATTATCGTACCCACCACTGCACCCTGTATTCACTGGTTAACTGGACATCATTAACCTCACGCAGACTCTTCCACTGGTACATTTTCATCTTTAAATCACTTCTTGGTCTGCTGCCCTCATACATCTCCTCCTACATGTCTTTGCGTGAGTGCAGCTACAGTGTGCGCTCTCAGGACATGATTACCTGCAGTGTTCCGTCAGTGAGGACTGAACTTGGAAAAAGGGCCTTCTCCTACTCCGCTCCTGCTTCATGGAATATCTTACAAAAAGATCTGAAGCTCTCGACCTTGACTTCTCTAAATGGTTTTCAGAATCTGTTGGAATCCTGGCAAAAACCAATGCAGATTTGTTCCTGTCTTTGATTTTATACGTCTACCTTATAATGTTTTGCTAGTTTTTTGATACTTTGTTTAAAAAAAAAAATATATATATATATATTTTGTTTTTTTCCTTCTCTTTTTTGTTTTTTATATTGTTTATTGTTGGTTTGTTTATTGTTTAAGGAAATTCTACCATTGCTGTTCATTGTTCTTTAGTTTTAGCAGGTCGCTTTCGTAAATGAGCCCATGAGGTTCAAAAGATTTACCTGACTAAATAAAGGTTGAATGAATGAAAATACTCAAACCACTAAAACTCCACTCCAGGTTTTGCTGGCTACCTCCAACTCTCCGTGCGTATCCTCCTGCCTCGGTAGAGAATGCTGACAGGTGGAGGAGGTGGAGACACCTCTGTGCTGATCGCTCACCAGTTTAACGAGCTTAGTGCGGGTAGTTGTTGACCAGGAGGGTTTATCATAAACATATATACATGTTAGGAGGATGATTGAGAGAAGTGGAGTGCTATGTCTGTAGCATCTTATCTTAGCAGTAACTGTGACGCTGTAAGACACTGCAGGTATAAGACGTTGTGTGTTCAGGTGCATTAAAGTTGAAATGTTTTTAAAACCCCACACTTTATTGTCCTCAAGCTATGTGAGAAACACCATTTAGATGAGTAGTGTTGAACACAAGTAAAAAAAGTCCAGTGCTGATGTTTTTTATTTCTTTATAAACACGAATAGTGCCGATCTGTAGTGCATTAAAGTTCAAATGTCTTTAAAACAGCTGAACTTACACAAACTTGGTGAGAAACAGGCTTTAAATGGAACTAAATTAAGGACATCTAGATGAAATGTTGCTTTTTTGTACATTAGTGTACAGTTTTTTTTGGACACTGGCGCGCGTGCGCGTGCATAAACATGTACGTGTGCACGCACACACACTATAGTGTCCCCACCACATTACAGATGCTTCTGACGCCCATGGATTGGAGACTGTAAGGTTGTGGCAGGGGAGAGCGTGGCCAGACAGCATCGGATTGTTATGTGTAGAATGACTGTTGTGAAGATAAGAAAAAGAGTAAAATCAGAGAAGACCAAATGGAGGAAGATGAAGAAGGATGAATGTTGTGAGAAATTCAGAGAAGAGCTGTTACAGGCACTGGGTGGTAAGAAATAGCTTTAAAATGACTGGACTACTACAGCAACAGCAATTAGAGACAGGTAGGAAAGCACTTGGTGTGTCATCTGGACAGAGAATGGATTATAAGGAAACCTGGTGGTGGAGTAGTGAAGTGCAGGACACCGTTCAAAGAAAGAGGTTAGCCAAGAAGAAATATGACAGTGAGAGGACTGAAGAGAGGAGACAGGAATATAAGGAGATGGGACATAGAGCAAAGAGGGAAGTAGCTAATGCAAAGCAGAAGGCACGCCCACCTTGGTCTAAGGATTTCCTCAATGAATTTTCTGATTTCTTGGCTGAAATCACACCAAAATATGATCGTGTTGTCATTATTGGGGATTTTAATTTGCATGTGTACTGTCATGATAAGACCTTGGTTAAGGACATTTTAGATTTATTGGACTCGTTTAATCTAAATCAGCATGTAAACGGTCCCTCCCAAGAGCGCGGACATACACTGGACCTTGTTTTAACTAGGGATGGGGCCGATCCGATCCAGTAACGTTATCCGATACCAGCATAATGTAAGTATCGGATATCGGATCCAACCTGCCGATATTTCCGATCCAGCTTCAAAGAGCACTTGCGTTCAATCACAATCTGTGACTGCTGTCTTAACATTGTGTGAGTTAAACATAATGAAGACACTCTTAAGTCTTACAATAGGGAACCCACTGACTTTAACAGCACACAAAAGGCAAGTCTATACCACACACATGTCCTTCTTACTCATGATGCAGCTGAAAAAACTAAAAAAAGCGCTAAGCATGATGGGAAAGACAACACAGCCACTCCCCTTAACCACTAAGAGAGTGGATTTTGTTGTTTTTCCCATAATGCTTAGCATTTTTTTAGTTTTCCATCTTTAGCAGTGAGCCATGAGCTGCTGTTGTTTTTAGTTTAGAAAACTAGAAAACTAGTTTTAGTTAGAAAACTAAAAAAACGCTAAGCATTATGGGAAAGAAAACAAAATCCACTCTCTTAGTGGTTAAGGGGAGTGGCTGTGTTGTCTTTCCCATCCTGCTTAGCACTTTAGTTTTTTTTTAGCTGCACAATGAGTAAGAAGGACATGTGTGTGGTATAGACTTGCCTCTTGTGTACTGTTAAAGTTTGTGAGTTAGTTACCTGATGTAAGGCTCAAGAGTATCTTCATTGGGTTTATCTCAGTTTATCTCACACAATATTAAAATGAATAGTCTGGGTACAAAAGTTTCATTATACAGAGTCACGATAACACTTTATAATAATTACACATTATTTAGCCTTATTTAAGCATTAACAAACATTTAATTAACATTGAAAACATCATTAATTAAGGATGATTCACACTTAATATACTATTAATTAACACACTTAACGCTTTATACATAAAGAATAATGAGTTCCAAAACCTACGTACTCAATGTTTATTCATGCTTAATAACTCATGAATTAACTATGCTATCTATATTTGTAAATGCACAAATTAATGTGCTTTCACCACATGTATTAAATGCGTACTAATTGTTAAATAATGTTTGAATTCACTATCTATTAATCCTGCAATGCATCATTAATTAAGGCAGTTGCTAGTAGTTACTTAAGTGTATTTGTGAACCCTTCTAAAGTGAAGACTATTCATGCTTTATTAAGGTTTTGTTAATGTTTAATAAATCCTAAATAGCCACAAGTTATTTTTCACTTGTGGAAATCTAAAATGTTTACCCAACCTGGGTCATGAAACACTCAACCTGTAGCAGGTCACTAAAGTGGCAAAAATTGTGTCAAAGAAAAGTAGTGCAAAACATTTTGGTCACAAATCAAATGATAGGATTTTACAACGTTTCACTGACGTTTTTCTTTTTCTGTTCGTGTTGAAGCGGCTGCTTCAACAACCCGCCCGGACAGAAAAAGCTGTGACACAAAACGTGCGTGGTGACGTCGTTGTTACGCAGCGAAACACTCAACCTGTAGCAGGTCACTAAAGTGGCAAAAATTGTGTCAAAGAAAAGTAGTGCAAAACATTTTGGTTACAAATCAAATGATAGTGTGACCAGAAGGTGGAGCTCTTGCTCCTTTTAAGTTATCAGATACACCAGAACACAGACTAAGAAAATTTACAATATTTATTTACACAATTCACATAACAATTCTCCTAAAAACAATTATTTAAAACTGAGGTTTCATGTCCACCACTCCGTTCCTTTAAAAGAGTTCTTTCCTCAAACTCAAGGAGTCAAGTCCACCACTCGGTCCTTGTAAAAGCAGGAAGACTCAGGAATAATGGCAGACACTTTAAACCATCCTCAGTCGTTGTCGTCCAGATGCTCTGTTCAACGGAGTCAGAGAAGCAATGCTCTGCCCACACAACCTGCCCTTCAGTACAGGTCTTGTTGAAAGCGTCCAAACACTAGAATTACAGGACAAGACAAACAAGACAAGAGAAGACAAAACAGCAGAGCATCCACAGCACTGCAGCTCCAAGCAGCAAAATCAGGTGCCTGAAACAGAGGACCATTGTTGTGGATTCATGAAAATAAATTTAAAATATAAATTGCAGGTACTTACCCAGAGGTGCAAACACAGCCAAACCAGGGAGGAAGCAGGTCAGCAGCGAGGGCCTAACCGCACGCCACAACAATCCCAACCAGCCGGCAATGCCAGCAGAACACTGCAGAAATGGACAGGTGTGACACCCACAAACCCAACCATGATCCCAGTCATTAATTCAAGAAGCTGGCACTTACGATCTCAGACGAGCAGACCAAGAGCACCAGCAGAATGAAGCAGCCACTGGAGCAGCAGGGAGGGAAACAAAGACACACACACCCCATAGCAGCCTGCCCAGCTATAAGGAGTCTGCCCCGCCCACTAATCAATGTTGCTCATCTAGTTACACCTGATGCTCATCTAGCTACATCAGGTGCACAGAGTAGAAGGGAGGGGGAAGTGGAACACCATCTCACCACATTTTACAACGTTTCACTGACGTTTTTCTTTTTCTGTTCGTGTTGAAGCGGACATACAGCCGTATGTCCAACCACGTTCTCTGAGGTCAGCAGACCAGTTACTTATCACATGAACTTGTCTTACGCGCAGAGGTGACAGGGCCTTCTCTGTAGCAGGCCCAAGACTTTGGAACGAGTTATCTCTGCTCGTCAGACAGGCCCCCCTCCCTCTCGGTTTTCAAATCCTGTTTAAACACCCACTACTGTTCCGTTGCTTTCAACATCCGTGTTTGGTCGTTATTCTTATCTGCAACAATTTTATGTCTATATTCTGTTTTTTACTTCATTTTGTATGTTGCCTATGCGTTGCCTCTTGTTTGTTTGTACAACACTTTGGTTGGCCTTGTTGCGGTTTTAAGTGCTCTATAAATAAAATGGTATGGTATGGTATGGTATGGCATGCACGTAGGCAAGGGGGGTTCGGGGGGTTCGAACGAACCGCCCACTTTTAAAGGAGCAGTTGACAGTGCTGAATTGATGTGGCTGGATAGCTCAACTGATAAAGCTTCAGCCGTCAGTCCCAAAGGTCGTGAGATTGAGTCCCGCATGGTACAACATTTTTTTTTTTTTATTCATTCCAAATTAAAAAAGCACAAGAAAACTATTTACAAAACAGCAAGGAATAAAACAATGCATTAAATGAAAGGAATCAGACGAAGAAAATAATCTTATCTGCCCCTTCTCAAACTATTTTTTTTTTTCAAACACTTGATTCAAACAACTAATTTTACATTTGTCTTTTATTGGATAAAAAAGTAGTTAATATGCGCCTGTGAAGAAAGAAGAATGTGTTAACCACAGGCTGTGGTTAACACATTCTTCTTTTTTTATCCAATAAAAGAGTGTTTGGAAAAAAAATAGTTTGAGAAGGGGCAGATAAGATTATTTTCTTCGTCTGATTCCTTTCATTTAATGCATTGTTTTATTCCTTGCTGTTTTGTAAATAGTTTTCTTGTGCTTTTTTAATTTGGAATGAATTAAAAAAAAAAAAATGTTGTACCATGCGGGACTCGATCTCACGACCTTTGGGACTGACGGCTGAAGCTTTATCAGTTGAGCTATCCAGCCACATCAGTTCAGCATTGTCAACTTCTCCTTTAAAACGAACCGCCCCCCACAAAATTCTGGCTACGCCCATGTATGGTATGGGAGGCTGGACACTAAAAAGGGTGAGAAGGTCTTGAACCAATTGGCAAGACAGAGGAATCAGGCTGGAAAGGATGTGCAGCAGGTTAGGCTTGTTAAATATAGGAATGATAATGTTATAGCAAGTGAGGAGACAGTGATGGGAAGATGGAAAGATTACTTTGATGAGCTAATGAATGAAGAGAATGAAAGAGAAAGAAGAGTAGACAAATGTGGACCTAGAAGTGGGAAATATTAGTGAGGGTGAAGTCAGGAAAGCTCTGAAAAGAATGAAGAAGCAGATGGCAGTAGGACCTGATGACATACCATTGGAGGTTTAGAAGTGTCTTGGAGAGATGGCAGTGAGGTTTTTGACTCAAATATTCAATGGCATATTTGAGGGTGAGAAAATGCCTGAGGAATGGAGAAGTGTTCTGGTGCCCATTTTTAAGAACAAGGGTGATGTACAGAGTTTAGCAACTACAGGGGAATTAAGTTGATGAGCCACACACTGAAGTTCTAGAGTTGTGGAAACAAGACTTAGACAAGAGGTTACTATCTGTCAGCAGAAGTATGGTTTCATGCCAAGAAAGTGCACCACAGATGCCATATTTGCTTTGAGAATGCTAATGGAGAAGTACAGAGAAGGTCAGGATTAATTCCATTGTGTGTTTGTGGATTTTGAAAAAGCATATGACAGGGTGCCGAGGGAGGTGTAGTATTGCATGGGTGAGATGTGCCGGAGGACTGACAAATCATTTCAAAATGAAGGTGGGATTGCATCAAGGATCGGCTCTGATCCCCTTATGGTTTTCTCTGGTGATGGGCCGACTAACAGATGAGGTCAGGCAGGAATCCCCATGGACTATGATGTTTGCGGATGACATTGTGATCTGTGGTGAGAACAGAGAAGAGGTGGAAGAGAACTTGGAGAGATGGAGGTATGCACTTGAAAGAAGAGGATTGAAAGTCAGCCATAGTAAGATAGAGTACATATATGTGAATGAGAGGAAGGCTGGTGGAACAGTTAGGCTACAAGGAGCAGAGGTTACAAATGTGCAGGACTTCAAGTACTTGGGGTCCACTGTCCAGGAAAATGGGGATTGTGGTAAAGAGAGGAAAAAGAGAGTCCAGGCAGGATGGAGTGGATGGAGAAAAGTTTCAGGAGTGATTTGTGACAAAATTGTGTCAGCAAAGGTCAAAGGAAAAGTTTACAAGACAATGGTGAGACCAACTATATTACATGGTCTGGAGACAGTGGCATTGACAAAAATACAGAAGACAGAACTGGAAGTGGCAGAAATGAAGATGTTGATGTTCTACTTAGATACAATACAAGATACAAGAGCTTTTATTAACATTGCACCAGTTTTCACCAATACAACGTGATTATGTGTACACAGTCATCCAGGAGAGGGGTTGAGTATGTAAAGCTGCTGCTTATTCAAAACACATGACATGTTCTTCAGCGCGGCCTCTCTCATCCGTCTCGGGATGAAGGTCAAAGGTGTGAAAAAAAGGGAAGGAACCATGGGGGTTACAGCATTGGTATTAAAAAAATGTATCACATTTTGTCTGCAAGACACCGCATGACACAGTAAAAACCATACCATAAGCACATAAGCACATAAGGACAGTTACATGTTGCATGTTGAGACTGAGGCAGGGAGGATCTGTCCATGATACATTCCGGATGCCTCCGATAACGCTCATAGAAAAGTTCTCCGGGGGGGTAGCAGACAAGACAAGACAGCAGCTATTTTGTCCACAGTAAGCACATCTCAGGAGAAATTAGATATCCAGCCTTTCCCAAGGCTGTTTCCAAGGGAGTCAGATAAGAATTGACAAATATTTTCACATCAGGCACACATTGTAATTTCTGTGGCCTTCAGTCTGTAAGGGCGATTCTGTTCCAAAGTGATCCAATTCGGGACTTTTTCCACTGATCCAAGCTCTGACCTCAGATGTTGACCACAGCGTCCAGAGTCCCAATCCGAGGGTGATCTGTTCACCCTCTGGATAAGCTCGCAAACAGCTGATTTCTGATGTTGACCACAGCGTCCAGAGTCCCAATCCGTGGGTGATCTGTTCACCCTCTGGATAAGCTCACAAACAGCTGATTTCTCGAGGTCACGGCGCAGACCAGACGTCGGGTGCTCCAGGCATTAAGTCCTGCTGAAGTCTCCCTCTTTTGCGATAGACCAGTGCTCCACAAACGCCAAAAAGCAAAGCGCTGCCATCATAATCCAATATAATCCAAGATTCTTCACCTCCACAGAGCACTCCCAGGAATCCACGGAATCCATGGCGGAATCCATGGCGTATCCTCCGTCACTCTGTGAGGGTGGAAAGGCTCCCCTTGTGCCGTTCCTTCTGTAGAGATCTTGTTTGTAGAATCGAATGCCCAAACCTCCAATCCATCTTAATTTGCGTTCGAGGTGCTTAGCTGAGGAGCTGCCAGCAGCAGGGGGGGGAAGGACGGGAGAGGGAAGGGCTGCGACTGCCTCAGTCGAGAGCAAGGTTGGACAAGGATGGATAAATTTGGAATGAGATTATCAAAGGTACAGCACAGATTGAGCAACTGGGAGATAGAGTTTGAGAGGCCAGACTTTGATGGTTTGGGCGTGTCCAGGGGAGGGACAAGGGTTTGGACACGTCCAGAGGAGGGACGGTGTACCCGCTTGGAATGTTATCAGCCATTAAATGGCTATTATTAGTTTTTATCATCCCCATATGTAGAAGTCAGACTGCCCCTCCAGTACCTCCTAGTGGGTTTAAAGGTACATTGTTAGCGTTGTTAGTGATGATAATAGGCTCCGTTTTTAGCTTTGTTAGCACTCATAATAGCTTCATGGGGTTAGGTTTAGATTAAAGGGACTGGCGGTTAGGTTTAGGGTCTTGTTTAGGTTTATTCACAAGGGTAAGGGGGTTAAGTTTAGGGTTGTCCTCTGGGTCAGATGTAAGGTTAGGTTTAGGAAAAGGGTTACCTAAGCTGAAAAAAAAGACACTTCCTGGTTTACCCTAGTGCAACGCTGCCTTTTATCAGCAATAATAACAATAATAATGTACCTTTAAACCTACTATAAGGTTGGCGGGACAGTCTCACCTCTACATATAGGGATGATAACAGCTAATCAGAAATCGGTTTCTCTGATCACACCATCGGTTGGTTTTCTAACTATCTTTCCAATCAAAGGCAATGTGTTCAACATACACGGTACTTCTTCCAGCTATTTAACAGTTAAAAATGGTGTACCACAAGGCTCAGTTTTAGGACCAACCCTCTTTACAATCTACATAGCTAATGTAGGTCACTGCATCCCTGATGCATCCTTACATTTCTATGCTGATGATACAGTTGTTTACTGCCGAGCTAAAACAGTAGCTAAGGCTTTCCAGTTACTGCAATCCGCTTTTGACATCATCCAGTCAGATTTGTTCCGTCTCAAACTTGTCCTAAATGCTGATAAAACAAAAGGGATGTTTTTTTCAAATAGGAAGGCGGTTCCAGCAGATCCTCCTCTGATTTTATCCTCAAATGGTGTCCCTATTGAGTTTGTTGATTCCTATAAATATCTGGGTATACTGGTCGATTCACATCTCTCTTTTAAACTCCACGTGGAAAACCTAGTGAAGAAACTGAAAGTTAAACTGGGTTTCTTTTTCAGAAATAAATCATGTCTAACACTGAATGCTAGGAAACGCCTTGTATCTGTGACTTTCCTTCCCTCCATTGATTACGGTGACATTCTCTACATGAATGCTCCTACAAGCACCCTGCGGATGTTGGATGTTGTCTATCATGGTGCACTAAGATTCATAACTGGCTGTGATTATCGTACCCACCACTGCACCCTGTATTCACTGGTTAACTGGACATCATTAACCTCACGCAGACTCTTCCACTGGTACATTTTCATCTTTAAATCACTTCTTGGTCTGCTGCCCTCATACATCTCCTCCTACATGTCTTTGCGTGAGTGCAGCTACAGTGTGCGCTCTCAGGACATGATTACCTGCAGTGTTCCGTCAGTGAGGACTGAACTTGGAAAAAGGGCCTTCTCCTACTCTGCTCCTGCTTCATGGAATATCTTACAAAAAGATCTGAAGCTCTCGACCTTGACTTCTCTAAATGGTTTTCAGAATCTGTTGGAATCCTGGCAAAAACCAATGCAGATTTGTTCCTGTCTTTGATTTTATACATCTACCTTATAATGTTTTGCTAGTTTTTTGATACTTTGTTTAAAAAAAAAAGTATTTCTCTCTTTTGTTTTTTTCTCTTTTTTTTTTCTATTGTTTATTGTTTAAGGAAATTCTACCATTGCTGTTCATCGTTCTTTAGTTTTAGCAGGTCGCTTTCGTAAATGAGCCCATGAGGCTCAATAAGATTTACCTGACTAAATAAAGGTTGAATGAATGAATAATAACAGCCATTTAATGGGCTGATAACATCCGAAGCCACTCGACAGTGGGCATATTGGTAGAAGGATTTTAGAAATGCAGCTGCCAGGAAAAAGACAAAGCGGAAGGTCAAAGAGGAGACATGTGGATTCAGTTAGAGAGGACATGAAGGTAGTTGGAGTGAGGACAGAGGATGCAGAGGACAGAGTGAGATGGAGGAGGATGACTTGCTGTGGTGACCCCTGACAAGGGAGAAGCCAAAAGAAGAAGAAGTTGAAGAAGAATACTAAAAACAGGAACATGTCTATAATGGTTTTTGCCATGAACTTAGCAGATGTTTGAAGCCATTTAGAGCGGTCAAGGTCGAGAGCTTCAGACCTTTTTGCAAGATATTCCAAGATACAGGAGCAGAGTAGGAGAAGCCCTTTGGCCAAGTTCAGTCCACACTGAGGGAAACACTGCAGGTAATAATGTCATGAGAATGCACAATTAATTAACAATTAATATAACTTTATTATAAACAAAAGTTTGTTGTTTTCAAAATTATATTGCAGGTCCTTTGTACAGTTCTAAAGTTACTAATGGAAAACCAGCTACTTCTCCTTTAACCCAAACATCTACAAATAAATTCTCTCCTACAAGTCAGTCCTCAGTAAACCACACTTTTAAATTCCCACTGTTTTCTGTTAGCTATACAGTATTAAAAGGTCTAAACTTTAGAAAATCTTCAAGCCATGCTGACCTTCCACCTTATTTTTTAAGGCTAGCTGCACACATCATTGCAGAACTAGTGTCTCACATTTTTTATCTGTCCATAAGCCAAAACACCATTCCAAATGCTTGGAAAACAGCTTTTGTTCTACCTTTACTGAAGAGAGGAGAGCCCACTATACTGAACAACTAACAACCAATGTCTAAACTCTGTATTCTTCTTACTAAGGTTTTAGAAAATTTGATAAACATGCAAGTCAGAAAGTATTTGGATTATTTTAACATCTTGCCTCCCCTAACTATTAATTAACCATATATTTATTAACTCAGGCATTAAAATAATGCAGAACAGGACTGCAGTTAGACTCAAATGCATTTGTGTTCAAACTACAGATTTAAAGTGACTGAACCCAGGCAGAAAGTTTCAGATGAAACTGTACTGAGGTGCTGATACTCTATCCTGACCTGGTACCAGGCAGTGCAAAATGTTCCCCAGTCAGCATCAGATTACAATCCCCTGGTACAGAAAACAGATCAGTCCTTGTGTTGTTGTCAGGGGTTATGGGATCATTTCCAGATTCAAGATTTTCACCTGAACACACTTGTTTAAATGTCAATTGCACATTTTACTGATGTTCATAAGTTAGAAGAGGTCAAAGGTCATACATTGCTGGAATATGTTCAAATATATATATTTTAATTAGCTGTTTGAGGCTTTAAGAAAAGTGTTGTGTGACATTGTGATTGACTATGTCACAGCCTAATAGTCTGAGTTGTGTATGTTTTTGAAGGTAGGACTTTCATTTTAAATGTATTCTTT
Organism: Garcialebias charrua; assembly: GCA_038048925.1. Taxonomy (NCBI): domain Eukaryota; kingdom Metazoa; phylum Chordata; class Actinopteri; order Cyprinodontiformes; family Rivulidae; genus Garcialebias; species Garcialebias charrua. The sequence continues at coordinate 16,227 of JBBPBX010004543.1, read as the reverse complement.
TTACTAGATATTGAATATGTGGTAGAAAGGAGAACACATCAAAGCTAAAACCCAAGTATGGCATCTGTTCTGAGGAATCTATTCAATAGGCATGCATTCAAATGTAATAACTGCTTAGAAATCAGATGAGTTAGCTTGGGTTGTGTGCATTTAAAACAAGCTTTTGGCTGTATTGCTCGGGATAATGTTAAAGGCTGATTGAAGAAGACATTGTGTTGCTTGGTGTTGAAGCAGCGCCATAAATAACAGAGAAATCAGTGTAAAGATGAAACACTGTGGGTGGTAGATTATAATCCAAAGAGTTTATCTAAATAATATAAAGTATAGAATCCAAACCAATCCTTGAGGCACCCCTTTAGTTATGTAGAAGTTAGACCTTCAACTTAAGCCTCTACTGTATATATAACATTTTAAATTTATTTTTTAAATTTTTATTACACCACCTATTTGGTGTAATCGGGTTTTTTGTACTGTTCTAGTAAAGGCAATGATATTGCTAATCAGCTTTTTGTCTTCTCTAAAGTAATACAGCCTGCAGAGTTTTTACTGTAGCTGAACAACTAGTATATGTAAGACAAACACTATTATTGTTGCTACATCATTCATGCTTGGGTTTTTAGATTAGGAATGAGTTGGGACTATGACATTATAGTTTTCAAACGGCTGCATTTTACAAAATACAAAAATTGAATTTGAAGATTTTCTCCTTCTAGAACCCAATTTCAGAAAATGCCATTTTGGATCATGTGGATAATGGCACTCTGACCAGCTTCAACCAGCATCTGCATGAGGCTTTTTCAATTTGTTTTGGGGTTGACGCACCAAAATAGATTAATCTCGGGAACACAGATCCTGTCTTCTTTCTAACAGACATTGCCACAGTGTTACTTG
>JBBPBX010004543.1:0-13740 GCA_038048925.1 Garcialebias charrua | reverse complement strand
AAGTGATCGTATTGCTTTGATCATCCAGTATTGCATACATCTTAACTGCAGCATTGGGACGACCAGCAGGGAATACTTTCACAAGACTTATTTTTGAACAGGAACGTCCTGAGACTTCCTTGCCACAGATTTTGGTGCATGTCGTGGAAACAGACGCTTCCTTGCTGTCATTTATGCCCTCCCCGCCGTTCGCTGATATAGGGGAACCTGGGGTGTTCGACCACGTTGCATTCTCTGGGTGTAGGGCCGTTACAAGTTTTTTACTTCCACACTCTCTACAGATTATTTCTTCTTCACAGTTCCTTGCCAAATGTAGAGCTTTGCAACACTTATAGCAAATCCCGTATTTCTTCAGAATTTCCTTTCTTTCTTCAATGAGCATTCCGCTGAAGGTTCTACATTCAGAAAGAGGATGAGGTTTGTTGTGTAGCACACAGTATTTCGCTGGATCATCTGTTGTGATGGGCCTACTTGTAGGTGGAGTAGTGGTTTGAGCAGAGTCACAGTACTGTCCAGGTAATGTCTTAGTAGAAACCCCGGTCTTCAGTACAGCGAGAGGCTTATGACCATCAGTTCTCAGGACTTGCCTATGGTGTTCAGTTGAATCATTATTCAATATTGTCAGCATGAAACTGGGGTCAGTTCTCATTTTAGCTTGATTACACACAAAGTTCACAAAGAAGCTGAATGGAGGATAGAGAACTCTGTGTTCTTCTTTGTATTGAAACCCTGATGTCAGCCACTTTTCTTGTAAATAGAATGGCAACTTCTGCACAACAAGGTTAATGCCACAAGGCGTATCCAAGTAACTTAGGCCCGGTAGATCACCATCTGTCTTGGCTGCCTCTACTTCCATTAGCAAATCTCCGAGTTCTCTTAATTTGCAGTGGTCTCTTAGATTTTGGGAAAACCCTCTAACCTTTTGAACAAGGAGTTTTCAATCACCTCAGAAGCCCCGTAACACTCATTTAGTCTGTCCAAAACTGCCCTGAGTCCATACTCGGGGTAATTTACATGCACTGTCCTGATACGTCTAGCATGTTCTGCTGAGTCTTTCCCTAGCCATTTAACTAAAATATCCAGTTGTTCGTTTGCTGAGAGGTTTAAATCTTTGATGGCACTCAAAAAGGATGCTCTCCAGGCCTTAAAGCATTCAGGACGATCATTGAACTGTGTAAGACCGGTGGACACTAGTTCTCTTCGTGCAATGAACCTGACAAGGTCTGACATGCATTTACTTTCATCCCCTTGACTCGTTTGTGGATGATTATTAGTGTAGCAAGCATTTTGTGACAAAGACGGGTTGTCAGTCCTGTTTCTACAGTCAGTCCTACTGTAAAAAGTATCTGTTGGATTCTTCAAAGAATTTATGTTTTGCTCAATTTTTGGTATAGATTTTTCATTTAATCTTGACTGCCTTGAGATAGGGTTACTAGATCCAACGACCATAGTTAGATTCTGAGCTTGTGTTGCTCTAGTGGGTTCTGAGTTCGGGTGAACTGGCAATGACATTTCTGGTGCACAGATTGTGTGATCAAAGTCACGTATACGTTCGTGTTGGGTTAGTTGCAGCTTTGTATCATATGGATATGGTTTTATCTTATACACGTTAGGAGTGTCTTCACTTTGGATCGCTCTCTCTACATATTCCTTTGTGCGTGATTCTGAATCCTCATTTGGAACGTCTATTTCACTGAACGCTTCACCCAGCTGCTCCACAACTGACTCTAAAATTTCTGCTTTAGCCTCTGCCGCTGCAGCCTTTTTCTGTGAACGAATTTTATCCAGTGAAGCTTCTAAATGTGTTTTTTGAAGCTGTATTGAAGCTTCCAACTCTGCTTGTTGTATCCTCAGTTTAATCTCTTTCTCAATAAAGGCTACTTCAGTCTTCGCTGCTTCTGCTTCTGCACGTGCCAATGCTGCAGCTGCTTTGCCGACTGCCGAACTTGCGGACTGCCTAGAAGAGTCTGAGATGCGTGATCTTGTTTTAACGGATCCTGATATGGAGCTTCTCCTCGACATGATGGAGACTAAAGCGTTCTTGCTTACTTTTTGTTTTGCGTTGAGCTGGGTCTCTTCTCGTCGACTAGTTCTTCCAGTGTAGAAGGTGGTCTGTCAGAAAGTTGTTGTTTTACTGTCATGTCCTCAACCTCCATCGCCTTGTTGGAGTCGACATTCAGATAAACTCCTCTCCAAAATGACCACACAGACAAGAGGGCTTGCGTTGACTCTTTACTGAAGCCAGTTGGAGTAGGGTAAAACTGAGAAAATGAACATACAAACGTTCAGAAATAATGGGAGGAGCCGACGAGGGACACGCCCCCAGAAACCATCTTGGCTACAGCAAACTGGTTGGTCCACATAAGTTGCTTACTTGGTGGGTTAACTTCAGTGTGCTTTGGACTACTCTGACTGAGGAAGCCCTCTGGAGTGAGGGTGAAACGTTTCTGCTAAAAAGAAACTGTCCAGATGAACTGATTGAGAATGAGCGGATTTGATACCTGGACTATTGAGAATTAACTTTCTTGTCTTGAACCACTTTGGACATGTCTGCCTGCCTGGGAGGAGTCGACGAGGGACACGCCCCCAGAAACCATCTTGGCTACAGCAAACTGGTTGGTCCACATAAGTTGCTTACTTGGTGGGTTAACTTCAGTGTGCTTTGGACTACTCTGACTGAGGAAGCCCTCTGGAGTGAGGGTGAAACGTTTCTGCTAAAAAGAAACTGTCCAGATGAACTGATTGAGAATGAGCGGATTTGATACCTGGACTATTGAGAATTAACTTTCTTGTTCAGAAATAATGCACAGTAGCAAACAATACAGCACTTAAAAGTGGAATAAATTTGCTCCAAAGAAAATATTTAGCTCACGGCTGTAAATGCTTTTATAAAGAAAAATACTGCTTTCTTACAGTTGCTAAATTATACTTAATTCACAAAATACCCATTGCAAATTGAATACATACCAACAGTGCTTTCAAAGACCGCCTGAACTGAAGTTGCAGTGTTACTGAGAAAAAACCATGCTGTGTAATCTCTGTTTGTCTTCTTTTTATGACATCATCAAAAGTGGCAAACTCTTAAAACGTGGTACCTAATTCCGCCACTAGATGGTAGCAACTGAACACTTCTGTAATATGAATCTGTAAGATGTCAACAAAACTGAACACACAACAGCACAATTACTTCGAACAGCAGCACAAACATGAGTCTGTGTGAGCAGATGAGTACAAATGAACACAGCAACATGAAACAGATCAGCAGCAACATGATGTGCTTTTTCACAGTGATTATTCTGGTTAAAGATTCATGAGTCTAACAGCCTCGGGGTAGAATTCCTCAGTCTAGTGGTTCTACACTTAATGCTCCTCAGCCTCCTTCCTGAGGGGAGAAGGACAAAAAGAGTGTGTGCTGGTTGAGTGGGGTCCTTCATGATGCAGGTGGCCCTCTTCCTTTATCTGGAGGTGTAAATGTCTGTGATGGTGGGGAGGTTGACTCCCAACAGACTTCTGTGCAGCCTCCATGCCACACGTTGATGCTGGAGCACAGGATGCTCTCCACTGCACACCTGTAGAAGGAGGTGAGGACTGAGCTTCTCAGTCCAGTAGAGTCTATGATGAGCTTTCTTGATGAGGCTGGTGGTGTTGTTGCCCCAGCAGAGGTTGTCATTCAGGTGCACACCCAAGTACTTGTAGCTGGAGACCACTTCCACTACAGATCCTCCTATAATTGGGGGGGGGGGGGGTATGTGTATATATGTGGAACATGTGAGGGTGGGTGACTACAGACTAAGGAGCAGGATCTAAACTGAGGAATATAAACTGAATCCAACTGATATGGCAACCCAATTTTCAAAAGGAACCTTTCTTATGCCTGGTCCCCACCAAACTTGTCAGAACGCTCCTGCCGCGCCCTTTTGGCCGCTTGTCACTGATGCCGGGGTCCCACTTGGACGCGTCTGATGACGCGCACTAGGGGGAAGCAGAGGGGAGGGGGTCTAGCTTGTTTTCCGGGTCAGTTGTTTACTGCAGCTCCGACTACTGCAGCTCTGACAGTCTTTGGTGGGGACAATGACAGGCAAGAGCTGGCTGACATGATGCAGAGAAGAAAGGTAGATGTTTTATGTGTCCAAGAGACCAAGTGGAAGGGCAGCAAGGCTCGCAGTATTGGAGCAGGGTTCAAACTGTTTTACCATGGTGTGGATAGAAAGAGAAATGGAGTAGGGGTGGTCCTGAAGGAGGAGTTGGCAAAGAATGTAGTAGAGGTGAAGAGAGTGTCAGATAGGGTGATGTGTCTAAAGGTAGAAGTAGAAGGTCTGATGCTAAACATAGTAAGTGGTTATGCTCCACAGGTTGGATGTGATGGGGAGGAGAAAGATAAATTTTGGAAAGATTTGGATGAAGTGATAGAGAGTATTCCCAGGGAGGAAAGAGTGGTGATTGGAGCAGACCTGAATGGACATGTTGGTGAAGGAAACAGAGGGGATGAGGAAGTGATGGGTAGGTTTGGTGTCAAGGAAAGAAACCAGGAAGGACAGATGGTGGTGGATTTTGCCAAGAGAATGGAAATGGCTATAGTCAATACCTATTTCCAAAAGAGGGAGGAACATAGAGTGACCTATAAGAGTGGAGGAAGGAGTACACAGGTCGATTACATTCTGTGTAGAAGAGGAAACCTGAGAGAGATTGGAGACTGTAAGGTTGTAGCAGGGGAGAGCGTGGCCAGACAGCATCGGATGGTTGTGTGTAGAATGACTGTTGTTGCGAAGAAGAGAAAAAGAGTAAAACCAGAGAAGAAGACCAAATGGTGGAAGCTAAAGAAGGAAGAATGTTGTGAGAAATTCAGAGACGAGCTGTTAAAGGCTCTGGGTGGTAAGAAAGAGCTTCCAAGTGACTGGGCTACTACAGCAACAGTAATTAGAGAGACAGGTAGGAAGGTACTTGGTGTGTCATCTGGACAGAGAATGGATGATAAGGAAACCTGGTGGTGGAATAGTGAAGTGCAGGACGCCATTCAAAGAAAGAGATTAGCCAAGAAGAAATATGACTGTGAGAGGACTGAAGAGAGGAGACAGGAATATAAGGAGATGGGACATAGAGCAAAGAGGGAAGTAGCTAAGGCAAAGCAGAGGGCGTACAATGAGTTATATGGGAGACTGGACACTAAAGAGGGCGAGAAGGACTTGTACCGATTGGCAAGACAGAGGGATCAGGCTGGAAAGGATGTGCAGCAGGTTAGGCTTATTAAAGATGGGAATGGGAATGTTCTAACAAGTGAGGAGAGTGTGATGGGAAGATGGAAGGATTACTTTGAGGAGCTAATGAATGAAGAGAATGAAAGAGAAAGAAGAGTGGAGGTAATAGAAACTGTGGACCAGGAAGTGGGAAAGATTAGTGAGGGTGAAGTCCGGAAAGCTCTGAAAAGAATGAAGAAGGGGAAGGCAGTAGGACCTGATGACATACCAGTGGAGGTTTGGAAATGTCTTGGAGAGATGGCAGTGAGGTTTTTGACTCAAATATTTAATGGAATATTTGAGGGTGAGAAAATGCCTGAAGAATGGAGAAGAAGTGTGCTGGTTCCCATTTTTAAGAACAAGGGTGATGTACAGAGTTGTAGCAACTACAGGGGAATTAAGTTGATGAGCCACACAATGAAGATCTGGGAGAGAGTTGTGGAAGGAAGGCTTAGACAAGAGGTGACTATCTGTGAGCAGCAGTATGGTTTCATGCCAAGAAAGAGCACCACAGATGCCATCTTTGCTTTGAGGATGTTGATAGAGAAGTACAGAGAGGGTCAGAAAGAACTCCATTGTGTGTTTGTGGATTTAGAAAAAGCATATGACAGGGTACCAAGAGAAGAGGTGTGGTATTGCATGAGGAAATCTGGAGTGGCAGAAAAGTATGTTAGACTGGTACAGGACATGTATGAGGACAGCAGGACAGTGGTGAGATGTGCTGTGGGAGTGACAGATAGCTTCAAGGTGGAGGTGGGATTGCATCAAGGATCGGCTCTGAGCCCCTTCTTGTTTGCTCTGGTGATGGACCGACTAACAGATGAGGTCAGGCAGGAATCCCCATGGACTATGATGTTTGCAGATGACATTGTGATCTGTGGTGAGAACAGGGAACAGGTGGAAGAGAACTTGGAGAGGTGGAGGTATGCACTTGAAAGAAGAGGAATGAAAGTCAGCCGTAGTAAGACAGAGTACATGTGTGTGAATGAGAGGGAGGCCAGTGGAACAGTGAGGCTACAAGGAGCAGAGGTCACAAAGGTGCAGGACTTCAAGTACTTGGGGTCCACTGTCCAGGAAAATGGGGAATGTGGTAAAGAGGTGAAAAAGAGAGTCCAGGCAGGATGGAGTGGATGGAGAAAAGTTTCAGGAGTGATTTGTGACAAAAAGGTGTCAGCAAAGGTCAAAGGAAAAGTTTACAAGACAGTGGTGAGACCAGCTATGTTGTATGGTCTGGAGACAGTGGCATTGACAAAAAGACAGGAGAAAGAACTGGAAGTGGCAGAAATGAAGATGCTGAGGTTCTCCTTAGGAGTGACAAGGATGGATAAGATCAGGAATGAGATCATCAGAGGTACAGCACATGTTAAACAACTGGGAGATAAAGTTAGGGAGGCCAGACTGAGATGGTTTGGACATGTCCAGAGGAGGGACAGTGGGTATATTGGTAGAAGGATGTTAGAAATGCAGCTGCCAGGAAAAAGACAAAGAGGGAGACCAAAGAGGAGATATATGGATGCAGTTAGAGAGGACATGGAGGTAGTTGGAGTGAGGACAGAGGATGCAGAGGACAGAGTGAGGTGGAGGAGGATGACTCGCTGTGGCGACCCCTGAAAAGGGAAAAGCCGAAAGAAGAAGAAGAAGAAAACGTTTTTTTATGTTTGGGGTGATCAAACTCTGGAGTGGACAGGAGCAACTGTTTAAAATTCCAAGTTTCTTACCGGAGTTTGGTTCCAATTCATGGAGGCTCGTTGGGTAAGTTTAAAAAGTCAAAAAAAAAGTCCCGTTGTCGTTGTGTCATCACATAGCAGAGGCTCTCTCGACTGTTTGCTGGATGCGTCGAGCCACCAGAGATCGAATTTTATGGCGTTGGCGGCTCGACGCGTAGGTTGCTTTGGACGCGCGCGTGCGCGCGAAGGGAACTGCAGCGTGCCGCTGCGCCGCTTCGATCACTCAAAACGCGCCGCATCACTGTTTGCCGCGACTCCACGCGTCTCCTCATAGACTTTGAATGTAAACCGGCCGCTTCAGCCGCCCGACACCAGTGCAGTGGGTACCAGGCATTACACATAGATGCTGCTACAAACTAAAATGGAAGTCAGTACCAGTGACGTGCCATCAGGGGAGGCAGGTTGTCACTTGTTGATCTGTGATCATGACAAGTAAAATATTAACAATGATAAGAGAAAATATATTTGACCACTTGACTTTATTTCATGCTGCTGTGTTCATTCGTACTCATCTGCTCACGCAGACTCATGATCGTGCTCCTGTTGTTTAGCATATTGTTCTTGCACTATTACCGTAAGTGTTTAGCATATTTCTTAGTTCATATCTTAGATCTTATTACTATTTTCTTTTACAATTTATGCTTTTGTTCGATGTAACTGGAAACCTGTGTACACGATTTTGTTCCACCACATGTACCACATGAGATGTGAATGACAAATAAAGAACCTTGATCTCGACCTTGACTGTTTTATAAAACAGTTTTCTGAATTATTTCAACTCTTCAATGGTCAAAATCGCGGAATTTATGCATTGTCTGTTCAAACATGGAAGAAATTAACTGGGTGAGGCAGTGTAGTGCTCTGGTTCACCTCTGGGGGCGCTGTGTTATATACAATATATGAAATAGGTTGTTGGTGCATGCCCATTGCTGTCTCTCTCTATATCTCCAGTATCATGAAAGACCTCACTCACCCAGCACACTCACTCTTTGCCCCACTCCCCTCAGGACGGAGGTTGAGGAGCATCAAATGTAGAACCACTAGACTGAGGAACAGCTTCTACCCTGAGGCTGTTAGACTCATGAATAAATAAACAATAAGAATAAACACTGCAAAATATCACATCATGCTGATGCTGATCTGTTTTCTTGTTGCTGTGTTCATTTGTGACCATCTGCTCATACAGACTCGTGTTCGTGCTGCTGTTTATAATGATGTTTTTCTACTACATTAGGGCTTAGTGTATTACTAGTTGATGTTTTTCTTAGTTAATCCTAGATGTAATTACTGTTTTTCTCTTGCAATCAGTCATTTTTTGATTTGATTTGATGTTTATTCATTCATTTTAAAAGAACAATACAAGACAGTTTAATCAGATACAAGAATACAAGTAGGATAAAATGAAGGGAGCTGAAAGAAGATGAAATCGTATTATATCTGCCCCTTATTTCACAGTTTGTTCAAACAATGATAACCTTCAAACTACATCACAAAATGAATAATTCTACTTAATTTTTCTAACTGTAATATACAAACTACAAACAAGTCATAAACGTACAGCGAAAATATACAGGGTGAGGCAGATTATACCGTGCCGCACCGATAGGGGGCGGTGCTGCACCATAGTTACAATGAAGCAGGTGCAGTCGCTGTGCCTTCTTCTGTTACAGAGAGGGGCAGCGGTGAAGCAAACAGTACACTCATATACATTCGTTTAGACAAAATGGAAGATCAGATCTCAAAACTAAAGGATTTTTCTAAAATGGATTTTCAGTCGAAACAGAGAGAGAAGGGGGAAAAAAGTTAAATTGAAATATAAGCTTCTATTTTGGGTTCATATATGTGAGCATTGATTTTAGACAGTCAGTGCCTCAACTGTCGCAAAGCTCACCACATGTCACTGGTCAGTATCTCACTTATTTTTCAAGTTATCATGCTCCCAACATACACAGACAGACAGACAGACAGACAGACAGACAGACAGACAGACAGACAGACAGACAGACAGACAGACAGACAGACAGAAAGACAGACAGATGTTGAGTATTTCTAATTCCTATTTATTGCTCAGCAATGGGGGACAAAAAAAAACAGATCTTCACAAACAGGCTTTTAATGTAACTTGTTTTTTTTTAAAGCCTCAAATAATTTCATTGTTTAAAAAAACTAACCTACAAGGAGGTGCTCAATCATTATGGCTTCCAGTCTTGTGTCTAGTTATAATATACAGTATGCAGATAGTGTGTGTTGTTGTTTGTGTAGATAATCTTCTCAGATAAAAGCAACGGAGCATCCATCACACCACAGTAGACTGTAAGTCATCGGCACACCTCGCTTCACACCACACCTACCAGCACGGCTCTTCAGACCTCATCGATTCTGTGGCGCAGGTCGCCATGAGGTTGCGATTTAAGATGGAGGCGGTCAGGGACACACAGAACCATGTTTGGTGGGTAGTCATGGGTAGAGTCTGATTCAGGGGCTACTTGTGACATGACCTGCATCAATAATGTAATTTGTCGTTGAGCTGGAGACAAGATACCTAGGTGATAGGAGGGCATACTCTGCACAGGAGCTTTCATCAGATCAATAAATGAGAAGGCAGCTTCTAATTCTTCTAGATAGACAAGTTTTATCTTCTCAGTTCTCCATTAGGGCCATGGCAGTCCTTGGCATAGACGATCCAAAAACCTCACTAAACCATTACACTAATTATACCAACATTCCTGGTTTATAGTATTCTCTTCTAATTGCTGCTGTACATTTCCAGACCAATTTTTTTATTTAAGTTTGGTTTATCTTGCCTGATTAGTTGAACGAGATCAAATAGATATTATGTTGTAATCTGAGGTTAAGTGTCTGAAATAGATTTGACTTAACAAAGATATACATGTATTCTCTTTTATTAAGCTTAAACACATCTAAAAGCCCAGTTTGCTGTGAGCAATTGTAAATGTAGCTATAATTTGGACACACACGCACACACACCTCAGATTCTGGCAGCAGCTGTGTTCAGTTGTTGGGTCTTCAGAAATCCACAGACGACCTGTGATCCAAACTGAACAGAGCCATATGTGGGTGAAGTAAGACCACATTTCTGGAAATTCACAGCAGCTACCTTTAAGAGCACACACAGACACATTCCCACCTCTTCACAACCCATTTCCTCTGCTAATAGGCACACGGATAGATCACTGAACATGAAACATCCAGACAGCTGAGTGACACGTGAATGGAAAGATATGGGAGGGAAAATACAGTTATAACAGAAATCACATTAGTTTTAAGTGTAGGGTTCAAAAGGTAAACCATCAGCTCAATACAAGATCTGACACCAGTTTTCTTTAGAAATCTTCAAAATTGAGCTAGACAACATTACAGATACAGTATAAGTTGTGTTTACTGTCAGGATGTTGGCACTTTGAGCACAATGTCAAAGTAAATTAACCTTTGATCTTTGTCAGTGTATGTGTTCCCTCCCATATGTACAGTAATTAATTTATGCTTATAATCCTGTACTGTTGAGAGGGAGGCAGGTAGAACAGTGAGACTACAAGGAGCAGAGGTCACAAAGGTGCAGGACTTCAAGTACTTGGGGGTCCACTGTCCAGGAAAATGGGGAGTGTGGTAAAGAGGTGAAAAAGAGAATCCAGGTAGGATAGAGTGGATGGAGAAAAGTTTCAGGATTGATTTGCGACAAAAGGGTGTCAATAAAGGTCAAAGGACAAGTTTACAAGAAAGTGGGAGACCAGCTATGTTGTATGGTCTGGAGACCAAGCTGCGCGCGTGTTTGGCTCGCTTGGTGGGGGAAGCCCCCAAACGGCTCCCGTCCTTCCTAACCCTCCACGTCGGTGGTCACCAAATTTGTTACGAGTTCAAAGGTTGAAGGAAGGCTCTGAAACGAATGTGCAAGTTATTTGCAGGTTTATTGTACATATAAGCATAAACCTTGCAGCTGCAGCACAGACCTTTCACCGATCACAAGTTCCAACACACAAACCTTCGAAGGCGGATCACAGTTTTTATACCCCCAGATGACGTCATCGCCTCGTGGGACCAATCCTGGGACCGGACCGCCTTGGAAACGCCCTGGAACTTCTTTGGGACTGCCCTACTCTGTAACGTGATCCGCCTCCAAGACAATAAGCTACCAGCTTCATATGTAAACTTCCAAGTGTTGGGTCTGTTGTTTTGTGCAAGCGTGTAACTGTTCCTAGTGAAAACAAAGCCTGGGAGTAAAAGGTTCCGCCTTAGATCACATTTCACATTATAAGGCAGAAATTAAGTAAACACAATCTTAGAATATAATAGGTGTAATTAATAGGTGTAATACTGATAGAAATATATTTCAGTACTGTGCCGACTGTTAGCGAGAGCTCATCTGCTCGCAACAAGTCCCTCGTGTCAAAGTCAAAAGTCAAAGTCAACTTTATTGTCAGAACTGCAATATGTACAGGACATACACAGGATTGAAATTGTGTTTCTCTCAGTCCCTCGGTGCAACAGTAACCATTTAAACACTAAAACACTGAAACATTTAATAAACATAAGCATAAAATAGTAAAAGTGTAACACTGTCCTGAGTTTTTGCATAGTAGTATAAAAGTATGAAAATTTACACCAACACTAAAACACTAAACATTTAATGAACATAAGCATAAAATGAAATAATAAAAGTGTAATACTGTCCTGAGTTTTTGCATAGTAGTATAAAAAGTATATCTATAAAATAAACTGAAGGTTTATGCTAGTGAAGATTCTCAGTCATCCAGGACATGATAAAATCAAAAAAGGCGTTCAATACAAGATCAACTGGACTTTATTTGTTACAGAAGACGTTTCGCTTCTCATCCGAGGAGCTTTATCAATTCAATGAAACAGACTGTGTGCGCGTGGAGTTATAACAGTCTTAGGAGTCACGCACCAACATACCGGGTATGTAAATTTCAAGCTGAGGTAACACATACATGTAAATTGACAGATCACACCTTAACAGTAGGGAGTTCCCTTGAGGTCTCTGACAGAAGACACACAACTGTATGTAAATTGACAAAAACACCCTCACAAACCAACAACAGAGGTTTCTCAAAAAACTTTGCTAGTCTAATTCACAGACAGGACACCTCTGCTCCCATCCGGTATAAAACGTTTGGGAATCAGCCCCAAAACTGAGTTATAAGTTTTGGAAAGTTGAAATCTCAGACCTCCTCCTCTGATAAGAGAAGGTTTTTCTCTCTTAACATAAAGAGCTTCCTTCACACCCCTCTCAAACCATCTGTGCTCTCGGTCCAAAATTTGCACATTCTGGTCCTCAAAAGAGTGACACGGAGTGACAAAAGAGTGACCCTTGTCCGTGTCACTCTTTTGTCACTCCGTGTCACTTTTTTGAGGACCAGAATGTGCAAATTTTGGACCGAGAGCACAGATGGTTTGAGAGGGGTGTGAAGGAAGCTCTTTATGTTAAGAGAGAAAAACCTTCTCTTAACAGAGGAGGAGGTCTGAGATTTCAACTTTCCAAAACTTATAACTCAGTTTTGGGGCTGATTCCCAAACAATTTATACCGGATGGGAGCAGAGGTGTTCTGTCTGTGAATTAGACTAGCAAAGTTTTTTTGAGAAACCCCTGTTGTTGGTTTGTGAGGATGTTTTTGTCAATTTACACACAGTTGTGTGTCTTCTGTCAGAGACCTCAAGGGAACTCCCTACTGTTAAGGTGTGATCTGTCAATTTACATGTATGTGTTACCTCAGCTTGAAATTTACATACCCGGTAGGTATGTTAGTGCGTGACTCCTAAGACTGTTATAACTCCACGTGCACACAGTCTGTTTCATTGAATTGATAAAGTTCCTCGGATGAGAAGCGAAACGTCTTCTGCAACAAATAAAGTCCAGTTGATCTTGTATTGAACGCCTTTTTTGATTTAAACTGAAGGTTCTAGCATTGACATTTGCAAAGAGTGGCAAAGCAGCATATGAGTTAATGTACACAGTATATGTATGAGGTAGTTGATGTTGGTCGAACTTGTTGGTGGAGTCCCCGAGCGAGGCTACCACATCCATGCTTCCTCCCCAGTCGGCTTGACCGCTGTCCTCTACATCAACAGCCTCGAGCTCCGCCATGGGAGTGAGGGCTTTGTCGAGGAGCGGTTCCCGCGCCGTGGTGGAGCCACCCATGGCTTTGACCACAAAGTCCATGCATCTCCATCTCTCTGTTTCATGTAGCAGTCCGCATTGAAGGCAGGTTTTGGGGGAGTCCAAAGCAGTTTTTGCGTGTAGCATCTCTAAGCAGATGGGACAGGCCTCGTGGGTGTCAGTTGCTGAGAGGGAATAACCACATCCGTTGGGGCAGGCTCGGGAGCCGGGGCTCGCTGGCCTGCTGTTCTTGTTGGAGTTCTTCGACTTTCTCTTGCATTTCTCCGGAGCTATGGCTGAGGAGATGCGTCGAGTTGTAGCCAGTTAGCCGTCCGCTAACCGTTGCGAAGAAGTCCTCTCGTCGAGCTGCTCTTGTTAGCTAGCCACAGCCGTTAGTTACGCAGGGAGCGTGGCACAGCTAATTTCGTCTCGTAGCTGAACTGCGAAAAGAGCACAAAAAGCTTCGAAATTTTAGGTAGACTGCACTAGGTTAGCCTCCGCTAATCCCAGTGCTCACAGGAAAATTTCTCTGTAACGCTCAGGGCAGGGAGTGAGCTCTCCTCCAAGTCGAGCGATTCCAGTCACAGAGAGTCCTACGAACTTCAGGTGTGAAGCGAGGTGAAGGGCAAAAGAGGATGAAGGTGGG
>JBBPBX010004542.1:56404-76223 GCA_038048925.1 Garcialebias charrua | reverse complement strand
TATATATATATATACATATACATCCATCCATCCAGGAAACACAACGATGACTGGTCATGGTTATTCTTGCAGCCACAGGTATACCTGTTGTAGAAAAACCTGTTGTAACACCTGTTGTAGAAAAACTCCCCCACCCAGAGCCCTGTGGAATGGACACACGTCCCCAAGGCATTTGCATTGTAATGACAAAACCCATCACCCCCCTGTCACTTACCCCCTTGTCACTTAACACCCCCCTGTTACATGCAGAACAAAAGCCTCCAGGCATGATCAGTATCTCAAGGGATACAAATTCCTACAAGAGCCAATTGGAGATCTGTGGTAAATATTGTACTAGTTTAAATATCCTGGTATTGCTAGTGCTAATCCATTCAACCAAAAGTCTGGTTTCTCAAGACATGAACCAAGCCATCATGTAAGGCAGGCAGCCTGACCAGGTCCAGATTTGCTGCCGACGACTTGCTTGTTTGTTGATACACCAGGAACCAGACGAATCCAAAAAGCAGGAACCAGTTATCATAAATCCAATTAAATATGTGTCCTTAAGATCCACAGATGACAGCAGAGATAGACACGTCATCAAGTCTTCCCAGCCGATGAGATATCCAGCTGTGTGCATGCCAACAGGGCAAATCGGTTCGCCTACAGCCTGTCTTCTTTTTGAAGAAATGTTATCACTTGTGCTGAGAGACCAACTGACCAAATTGAAGTCCATAGGATTCGGAAGATTTTGTAGAAGAGAGGCTCTCAAACAATTTCACAGACTAGACAAAGCAAAAGCAAAGCGGAGACCGAGAGGAGACGGAGACGTCTGCCCTTGAGAAGAGCAAGTGTTGAATATGACCTCACTGTGGCAGTTAGAAGCTGTTAAGAGTTCTGTCCGTGTTTTTCAATGAGAAAAATAACATTTGTGGGAGTACACATTGTGGTTTGGGCTGCTGGTTGATAGAAAAGCAAGACCCATTTCCGGTGGATAATAATAGGTGGCTGCCTTACTAGGCACTCTCCATTTACTGTGCAAACTTAAAAACACATCAGTGCTGGGGCCAGACATACCATAATTATTGTACAGTATTTGTAAGATAATTATCATATTTGTATGATAAATATCATATTTGTGCAATAATTCTGCCCTCTGTACAATCAATGATTGCAAAAATCCCATAAAGTATGATTATTTAACTGCTTCATGAACACATGTGATTGGCAGCATTGGTGGCAGACTGCAGAACAATCGCAGTATTGCCAATTTAGCCATTTCATTACTATATTTAGCAAGCTTTTAGACCCCTGTAGTGACTACATTTTCAAAAAACGACTGGCAACAAGTCTAGTGATTTTTTTTTTTTTTGTGGCATTATTGAGACTTCTGGAGAATCGTTCTGTCCAAAGAGCAGCAGGTGTTGCTGTGAGCTTCTCCTCATGTCCCAAAGCTCTGAGAGTCCTTCAACATTTCCCCTTGCACATCCTGAATAATTCAACATTCACGCTGTTGCTGATTGATCCATGGTGGGATGAAAATGTAAATAATTTTTGATTGTAGATCTTCTGAACATATCACCGTAATGCAGTGCACTGCTTTATCTAAGAGCTGCAGTGGCTCGGTGGTCAGTGCTGCGGTCCAGTGGTCAAGAGTTCAAAGTTGTGTCAGGAAGAGCATCCAGTAAAAAACAAAATGACAAATCTTGAATGTGAGTGTGATCACTGTGGCTGTGCATGAAGAAGGGAGCTGCTATATAAACTTACTTGAACAGTTTTTGTCAGGATCCTCTGGTTTTAGACCCACGTGCAGGCAAGCGAATGAGGCAGGGGTTTAAAATAATAATTATTTATTTTAAACAACAAAACAAAGTGCTGTCGGGGCAGCAAAACTTACTCTGGTCAACAGGAACAGGACAGGACAGGACATCAGAGTTATAAGGAGGAGAGGACTGCAATGTCTGTGTAAACAGAACAATGGCCGGACGAGGAATGAATGAGAGAGAAGGCTTTTTATATGACAGAGGGAGGGTGAGTAATGAGTGCAGCTTGGCTGGTGGCTGATGAGAAACAGGTGAGAGTGATTAAGATTGAGGACTGGAAAGGCAGACTGAGGAGAGAGTGAAATAAGAGAAATATGACAGGAGCAGAGCCTGTCAGACATAGCAATTGTTTTTATGCCAGATATCCTTCCTGACTAGGCCTGTCACAATAAACAATAAATCAATTGCATGGTAAAGGAAAAATTTCAACCTCATTTTCATTTATCGGATTTATCGTTTCTTCGCGTCTCTCTCTTTCTACTACGACACGGCTCAACTCCAGTGCTCTTCACTGACCCCCCCCCCTTTCTCTTTTCTCTTTAAAATAATTTTTAACTGTCTAAAATTGCATTTTTGGATCGTTAAAACTAAAAGCAAGCCAAGCTAACAGGCTGACCTCAGGAAAAAAGCTTTGCCTTGTAGAAGCTCCAAAATTCACAGTTGAAACCTGTGCATTCATCAAAAAGAAGCTGAGAATTTAGAATTTTTTATTAAAAGCTTTGTGTGAAAAATGCTAAGCTAAAAAGCTCAAACCGTACCGACCGTCCGCCATTTTGAGAACTGAAAAACAGGAAGGAGAGACAGCCCATGTCCCGTCAAGGGACCTCCCTCCCATTTATTTTAAAGAGACACACTGCTCGCTCCCTCACCTGCCATCCTTCGGTTCAAACTGTCTTATACTGCCATCCAGTGGTCAAAAAAGGTATTACACACAAAATTTTACCAACATTTCTTCTTAAATTTAACAATAACTATTGTCAAATTTAAAAAAAAATATCATTTATCGCAATAATTCCTGAGACAATTAATCGCCCAGCAATTTTTGTTATCGTGACAGGCCTATTCCTGACACAACCACAGAACACTGAGCTACCACAGCCCCCTGTGTGGAGCAGAGATCTGCCCTCTAGGGAACTCAGGAGAGCAGAGGGTGGGGGTTAAGCGCCTTGCTCAAGGGCCCAGAGTGGAGTAAATGAGGGTGGAGGCAGGTGTGGGTGGTTCACCTGAACTTTCCCACCCACATTTTGATGTTGGTCCAGGGAGTCGAACCGAGGACCTTCCGATCACAGGCACACCTGCTCTAACCTTTGCTTCACCAATAAATAAATAAATACAAATAAATAAACACTAGCCTAAAAGTACAAAATGCTAACTAAAAACAAAAGTAGTAAATCTCTAGATAAACTTATCAAAACACTAAGCCTAAAAGTACAAAATGCTAACTAAAAACAAAAGTAGTAAATCTCTAGATAAACTTATCAAAACACTAACTAAAAGTTAACTATTACAAAACACTAAGAGTACCGGTAGTATAACTAGTTCAAAATTAGCTAAAGACTAGCTTCAAGCTAAAAGCAACTCAAGACTTGACAAAGCAAAAAGAAGTGACATTAGTGAAAGGCAGACTAAGATAAAACGAGAGCTGGTATGCTGCACTCAATTTAAAAAATAACTTTGGGATGACAAATATTGATACATTTCCCTAGGGTTTGTTTTTCTTTCATAAATGTCAATGTGTTTAAAAGTATGAAGTTACTAAAAACAAAAGTTATGTCTGGGATGTCCAGAATCAGCTGAACATCTTGATTTGAATGGTTAAAATAGCACAAAATGTTCAGAATGCATTCACTCAGTAACAATGCTTCAGTGCTTTAATATCTATCATCTTCAGTTGCGTTACTAGATATTTTTAACATACATTATACGTCCCACTGTTTGATCCCTCTGAATAAATTTTGAGATCATGTCCTCATTTCTTCGCTTCACTCTGCACTCACTTTTGCAAATTTCAGTCACTTCCACAAGGGAGGGAGAGGGAGACGAGGACCAGAACAGACCAAATAAATGAAAAAGTTGAAACTCTGGCTGAAATACAGATTCCTGCCAGAATGGAAGCGCACGCCGATGATGATTCATGCACATAATGGATCCGTCATCTCAAATGAAAGACAATTTGAGCTTGTGTCGAGCTACAGCATCAGACTGTGACCCGTAGCTTTTAATTTCACATGGCAGGAGGCTGCATCGAACACACCTCAAAACAAAACCGTAAAATGAAACCCTGGAAAAAGTTGCTTTTATTGTTTTGTTTGATTAGAGCGGGAACAATGTGTGAGTCTTCTATAAACTTCCACGGCATTAAAAGTGCTGTTATGTAGTTTTTAATTACAGCTTTGAAAGTATTTCACCTGAGCCGAGTGCTTCCCAGCCAAAGTGCCCATAATCCTAAATGCTTGCTCATAGCAGGTGGCATGGGAAAATGAAACGCAGCATTTTTATTTTTATTATTATTATTTTTTGTTGCTCGGGCTGAATTATGCATTTATCAAGAACGAGAGATGTGGAGAGTAGTGTGCGTAAAATGAAAAGCATTCATTCACTGTACACCGAGCTAAACAAAGCGTGGGACAAGAAGCAGTCATGTTTGAACGTGTCAACACCTTGACCTCAGGAATCCCTGCAGGGGGAACACCAAACGCCTTCACACACACACGGTTTCTTTCTGCTCACAGAAGGCTCAGCACGATAATTGCATCTCCTGGGGAGAGATATGCAACGGAGGAAGATGGACACAAAACGCTGGGAAGCTTCCCAGGCCTGCCGAGCACGTTTCTGAATGTCATTTCACATTCATGTCACATGTCACGCTGCGACTGGCAGCCACCTGCACTTCGGTTTCATTTGACAACAAACACAGAAAGACGGAACTTGGAAAAACTGAGATTTATGCAGAGCATTAAACAAAAATCAATAGAAGTAGACGATGCAAACAATATATAAAACACTGATCACAAAGATTTTATAAGTCTCAGGAGACGGTGTGTGATTACTGACAGAGCAGCACCCAGTTTTTGTGTTTACGGTGGCAATCGTTGCTGCTTTTGGCAGAATTTCTGGGGCACATAATGAACTAGTGAAAGTGCAAGATTAATAAGCAGTTTATCCCAAAAGGGGCTACGCTTACTGCATTTTAATGCGTTCGCTCTCCTTAAAAAATAGGTTTAAGCATGAACACACACACAAACACTGTAACCACCTCATGTGGTTTCATCCTCTAATAACAGGTTATATATTAAACTGGAAAACGTGCTGTAATAAATTACATGTAAAAAAAATTCACATTGGACTGCAATGATAAAAAAAAATGCTTAAAGCCAATTTTTAAATTAGATTTGTGTTTGTGGTTCAAAATTTTTGAGAAAGAAAAGTGAACAGTTATTATTAGCTTGTTGTAAATGTCTCTGGCTACGTTCATTTCACACCACGTCCAATGCTCAATTCTAATTATTTTTGCTCAGATCTGATATTTTTGCGTGGTCATTTACATTATTATACAAATGTGACCATCAGTGTGAACAGTTTATTTGTGCAGAAGAAAACGTGACATCACGCAGCACACTATGTTAAAGGAAGTAAGTATGGATGCTACACATGCTAGCATGTGTGTACACTGTATATCGATTCTGACATTGTTGCGCAATCTGAACTGATTAAATTATAATCAGAAATGCTTTGTTTGGTCCATTGTTTATATGTAATCTGGGCTCTGAACGGCTCCTCCAGTGCAGCATTGTATTTTAGGAACAGGCGCGGCACACTAAAGGTGGGAAAAAAAACTTAACGTATCGAACCCATCACATTAATACCAATACGGTCCGACACAGACGTTAGTATCATGTGTTGCTGTAGATTGTCGTTCATCCATGACATGGGGAATTAAAAGAACACCTGCTGAAGACTGAAGTACAATCAATCAAGTCTACAAAAACAAGAACCCACCCACCACAGCCTTTGTTGACTTATAGTGAGTCTACCTCATTCNAGCAGACAAGACAAGACAGCAGCTATTTTGTCCACAGTAAGCACATCTCAGGAGAAATTAGATATCCAGCCTTTTCCAAGGCTGTTTCCAAGGGAGTCAGATAAGAATTCACAAATATTTTCACATCAGGCACACATTGTAATTTCTGCAGCCTTCAGTCTGTAAGGGCGATTCTGTTCCAAAGTGATCCAATTCGGGACTTTTTCCACTGATCCAAGCTCTGACCTCAGATGTTGACCACAGCGTCCAGAGTCCCAATCCGAGGGTGATCTGTTCACCCTCTGGATAAGCTCGCAAACAGCTGATTTCTGATGTTGACCACAGCGTCCAGAGTCCCAATCCGAGGGTGATCTGTTCACCCTCTGGATAAGCTCACAAACAGCTGATTTCTCGAGGTCACGGCGCAGACCAGACGTCGGGTGCTCCAGGCATTAAGTCCTGCTGAAGTCTCCCTCTTTTGCGATAGACCAGTGCTCCACAAACGCCAAAAAGCAAAGCGCTGCCATCATAATCCAATATAATCCAAGATTCTTCACCTCCACAGAGCACTCCCAGGAATCCACGGAATCCATGGCGGAATCCATGGCGTATCCTCCGTCACTCTGTGAGGGTGGAAAGGCTCCCCTTGTGCCGTTCCTTCTGTAGAGATCTTGTTTGTAGAATCGAATGCCCAAACCTCCAATCCATCTTAATTTGCGTTCGAGGTGCTTAGCTGAGGAGCTGCCAGCAGCAGGGGGGGGGAAGGACGGGAGAGGGAAGGACTGCGACTGCCTCCGTCGAGAGCAAGGTTTTAAAACCTTGGCTTTAATATCTACTAAGATCAAAGATAAAATCATGTGGAGGCAGAGTAGGGAAGTAGTAGTGTTTTGGGAAAGAGGGGGAGAAGAGGGAGTGCAATGACCAAGGAAACTAACTGACCCAACCAACGACTGCAATAGAGCTTTAACAGAGTACCCGAGTAATCGACAGATCTAGTCCTATAACTTCTATCGAGGTCTTTTTGTCCCTCTCGAGTACTCGTAGTGACGTCATCACGTCGCACTGAAGTCATTACGTCACATGTCACATGATCTGCACCGAGCGCGGGCTAGTTAGACGCGACAAAATGGATTCCTCTGAGCGGACGGATGTCATGGAGCAGGCCCAGTCTAGTCAAAAAGGTAAAACAGTTTATAATTTTATAAAATGCTCTACTCATTGAATCAACTTTCTGTTGATTTTCGTTTCTCTGACCACCGTAGATTGTGACAGGAGGGGGACAGCATTGCAGGTCACATAGAACACGGGGTCCAATGACTGAACCAGCTACCTCTGACTTGTTTCACAAACAAAAAGCAACAAATATTATAATCTCTAAACCTATTAAAAACCTATAAACACAATAATCTCTAAAAGTAAACCTAATTGCACAGCACTGCAGGCGGTGATGCGGTGTGGTCAACGCCCCACTTGTTTTTAAGTTTCGTTTTTGACGTTACTTTCACTATGGCATTTTAATAATAATAATAATAACTAATAGTTTTGTTTTTCCTGTGACTTATCTGCAGTATGATAAATGATAGGAGCATAATAAATGCTCCCAATGTTTTGTTGGTCTTTTTTTTTTTGGTAAATAATGATGTTTTTATGCATTTTTATTTATTTATTTATTTTGCATCTTAAGTTCATATGACGTCATTGACTACTCGAGTACTACTCGAGTTTATTTATGATAATGTCGAGTTTAAAAATTATATACTCGTTCAACCCCTAGACTGCAACGAGTGGGGAAGATGGATGCTGCAACTGTTTTTGTTTCTTTCATGGACAAACAGGAATAAACCCAAATAAGGAACTATAACATCTAAGTAAGCTCCAATAAAAACCAAACCCATCACAATCAATAATGTCAAGTAAATTTGCAACCAAACCCAAGGTCAATGATCAGGGGCGATTCTAGGATCTGAACTTTAGGGGGTGCTTAGCCCCTAGTGCTGGTACTGACAATCGTGGCTTGAACAAAGCAACCCATGGTGTGGTTTTTGAGAAGTACAAATGCTTACAGCACCTGGTATTCCCAGGTGGTCTCCCATCCAAGTACTAACCAGGCCCGACCCTGCTGTGCTTCTGAGATCAGATTAGATTGGGCGTGTTCAGGGTGGTATGGCCGTAAAAGAAGAACTCGGTCACAAATAGGACTTTTAAAGGATCATCGCAAATAAAGACTAAACTTATAAACTTTTGTTTAACCATTAACATATGACTGCAAAGCGTTTGTAATGCATAGGCCTATCACTAATTTTGCTGGGCGATTAATTGTCTCAGAAATTATTGCGATAAATTAAAATATTGTTTAAAATTTGACAATAATTAGTAATTATTGTCAAATTTAAGAAGAAATGTTAATTTGTTTTGCATGTAGTACCTTTTTTGACCACTGGGCGGCAGTATAAGATTATTTGAATTGAAGGATGGATAGTGAGGGAGCGAGCAGTGTGTCTCTTTAAGAAAAATGGGAGGGAGGCCTTTTGACGTTACATGGGCTGTCTCTTTTCAGTTCTCAAAATGGCTGACGCTCGGTGTGGCTTGAGCTCTTCAGCATAGCATTTGCCACACAAAGCTTTTAATGAAAAAGCAGTAAACAAGTTCTCAGCTTACTTTTTGTAGAGAAAAACTGTTTATACAAAGGCACGGGTTTCAACCGTGAATTTTGGAGCTTTGACAAGACAGTTTTTTTCTTGAGGTCAGCCTGTTAGCTTAGCTCGTAGCTTAGCTTCTCAGCTTAGCTGCTTTTAACAATCCAAAAACATGATTTTGGACATAGTTAAAATGGATTTTAGAAAGAAAAGAGAAAGGGAGGGGTCAGTGAAGAGCACCGGAGTTGAGCCTTTTGTCATCCAGTGTCTTCAGTAGAAAGAGAGAGACACGAAGAAACAATAAAGCCGATAAATGAAAATGAGGTTGATAATTTTCATTTATCATGCGATTAATTGATTTATTGTTCATCACGACAGGCCTAGTAATGCAAAACCCCAACAATGTTGTCAGAGGAAGAGGGGGTGTTGGTCCTGCAGGTAAGGGGCATTTACCTTTGGGACAAATTGAGATAGCTGATTGGTCAGTTGCTGATGAGCCTACTGGAATGATTGACAGGTGGTGTTAACGATCCGACTCAGGCAAAATAATCAGATTTCACTGGCCTGTTTAAGAGTGTCATCATTTATTATTATTATTATTATTATTTTCCAAATTAATTCAATACAGTATTTTGGTAAATCTAAGGTTTGAGAACTGATATCCCTAACAAAATCCTAATGATGGTTTATTTATTTTTCAGGGGTGCTGAGTTAAAAATGTAGGTGCTTCATTCAACCTTTATTTAGGCAGGTTAATCCCATTGAGCCTCGAGGACGCACTTATAAGAGAGACCTGGCTTCAGCACCCCCCCAAAAAGAGGCTGAAATTGCCACTGCCAATGATGCTAAGCAGACTTATGGTACGTCCACACCTAACAGCGTTTCAACGGCAGGAGCGTCCAGTTTACATGCAAAGTCAATGGGGGACGCGCCTCCAGCCACGTCTTGGCGTCAGGCGTCACGTCACGTGCGTGTTGAGCGTGCTGGAAAGCGTTTTCCGTGCACGTGAACCCGCGTCAGCCTCCAAAGCACGCCTTGAACATGTTGATGATTTCGCCGTTCAACTCTCCCTGATTGGTTGATCAGGTAGAGTCGGGGGGAGAAGAGAGGGGGAGAGTCCCTATGTGACACGGAAACGAGGGGACGGGTATTGCGAAACTATGTGACATATTGTTTGTGGGACACAGAAAAAACCCGCAAAGTCGTGGACTATGGAAGAGAAACTCATTGTAGCTGTGTGTTCGCGACAAGTCCTTCACGACCAGTCAAGTCTGCTCTACAGAGACAGAAATAAAAAGCTCCTTGCCTGGCGGAGTGCAGTGAGGAACTCGGTATACCGGTAAGCTCCTCCCACACCCCCCGCCGCCACACCGCCGCAGTTTCGCGTTCTGGTCTGGACACCACTGTGGGTCCAGTGCGTCCACTTGCGTGCGTGACGAGCTTTTTTGAAGTTGAAACGCTGTTAGGTGTGGACATACCATTAGCCACTGTGTTACAGATGCTGCCTACAAATACTCCAACAGTGAAATACTCCCCTTGACCATCTCTTTATTGTCCCCGGTGTACTTCCTGTTGTAATAAATTGTAAAGTGCTGTTTTGTCATCATTGTATGTTCTCATACAATGACAAAATTAGTTTGCTGTATTTATCGCATGACACATGAGATACACCCAGGTGGAGCAGATATGCAAGCGGGGAGCAGTAGGGATGGGATGTCTTGCTCAAGGACACCACGACATGTGGGCATGGCAGGGAGTTGAGACTGCAACTTTCTGGTCCCAAGTTAGCTGCCCTGCCTATAGTCTAGACCATCTCGGCCCCCCTCCATTACGTAACTCTTAAAGCACATTTTTATGTTTTAAAACAATATACATATACAGTATAAGTCTTAGTGCGACTAGTTCGCTGTGGCGACCCCTGAAGAAGGGAGAAGCCGAAAGGAGAGAAAAAAAGTCACTTTAAAATTAAAAAAACTGCCTAAAATAAATTTTTACATGTATTATTTTAAACATAAAATGTATGAGTTTTTTTATGTTCCATCCATCCATCCATCTTCTTCCGCTTATCCGGGGTCGGGTCGCGGGGGTAGCAGCCTAAGTAGGGAGGCCCAGACTTCCCTCTCCCCAGCCACTTGGAGCAGCTCCTCTGGGGGAATCCCAAGGCGTTCCCAGGCCAGCCGAGAAACATAGTCCCTCCAGCGCGTCCTGGGTCTTCCTCTGGGTCTCCTCCCGGTGGGACATGCCCGGAACACCTCACCAGGGAGGCGTCCAGGAGGCATCCTAACCAGATGCCCGAGCCACCTCAACTGGCTCCTCTCGATGTGGAGAAGCAGCGGCTCTACTCCGAGTCCCTCCCGGATGACTGAGCTTCTCACCCTATCTCTAAGGGAGAGTCCAGCCACCCTGCGGAGAAAACTCATTTCAGCCGCTTGTATCCGAGATCTTGTTCTTTCGGTCATAACCCAAAGCTCATGACCATAGATGAGGGTGGGAACGTAGATCGATCGGTAAATTGAGAGCTTTGCCTTTTGACTCAGCTCTCTCTTCACCACGACAGACCGGTACAGCGCCCGCTTCACTGCGGACGCTGCACCTATCCGCCTATCGATCTCACGCTCCAGTTTTCCCTCATTCGTGAACAAGATCCCGAGATACTTAAACTCCTCCACTTGGGGCAGGACCTCCTCCCCGACCCGGAGAGGGCATGCTACCCTTTTCCGGCTCAAGACCATGGCCTCGGATTTGGAGGAACTGATCCTCATCCCGGCCGCATCACACTCGGCTGCAAACCGCTCCAGTGAAAGTTGTAAATCACGAACTGATGAAGCCAGTAGGACCACATCATCTGCAAAAAACAGAGAAGCGATTCTAAGGTCACCAAAACGGATCCTCTCAACACCTTGGCTGCGCCTAGAAATTCTGTCCATAAAAGTTATGAACAGAATCGGTGACAAAGGGCAACCTTGGCGGAGTCCAACTCTCACCGGAAACGAGCCTGACTTACTGCCGGCAATGCGGACCAAGCTCTGACACCGGTCGTACAGGGACCTAACAGCCCTTATCAAAGGGCCTGGTACCCCATACTCCCGGAGTACCCCCCACAGAACCCCCCGAGGGACGCGGTCGAATGCCTTCTCCAAGTCCACAAAGCACATGTAAACTGGTTGGGCAAACTCCCACGCACCCTCCAGGACCCTGCTGAGGGTGTAGAGCTGGTCCAGTGTTCCACGACCAGGACGAAAACCACACTGCTCCTCCTGAATCCGAGGTTCGACTATCCGACGGACCCTCCTCTCCAGAACCCCTGAATAGACCTTACCAGGGAGGCTTAAGAGTGTGATCCCCCTATAGTTGGAACACACCCTACGGTCCCCCTTTTTGAATAGGGGAACCACCACCCCAGTCTGCCAATCCAAGGGAACTGCCCCCGATGTCCACGCGATATTGCAGAGTCGCGTAAGCCAACACAACCCTACAACATCCAGAGCCCTAAGGAACTCCGGGCGAATCTCATCCACCCCCGGAGCCTTGCCACCGCGGAGCTTTTTAACCACCTCGGCGACCTCAGCACCAGAGATCGGAGAACCCGACCCAAAGTCCCCAGGCTCTGCTTCCTCAGTGGAAGACGTGCCAGTAGGATTGAGGAGGTCTTCGAAGTATTCCGCCCACCGACTCACAACATCCCGAGTTGAGGTCAGCAGCACGCCACCTCCACCATAAATGGTGTTGGTCTCGTACCTCTTTCCCCCCCTGAGACGCCGGATGGTGGACCAGAATCGCCTCGAAGCCGTACGGAAGTCATTCTCCATGGCCTCTCCGAACTCCTCCCACGCCCGAGTTTTTGCCTCAGCAACCACCCGAGCCGCATGCCGCTTGGACTGCCGGTACCTATCAGCTGCTTCCGGGGTCCCACAAGCCAAAAAGGCCCAATAGGACTCCTTCTTCAGCCTGACAGCATCCCTCACTGCCGGTGTCCACCACCGGGTTCGAGGGTTGCCACCACGACAGGCACCAACAACCTTGCGGCCACAGCTCCGATAAGCTGCCTCGACAATAGAGGCGCGGAACACGGCCCACTCGGACTCCATGTCCCCCGCCTCCCTTGGAACGTGTTCAAAGCTCTCCCGGAGGTGGGAGTTAAAGCTCCGTCTTACGGGAGACTCTGCCAGACGTTCCCAGCAGACCCTCACAATACGTTTGGGTCTGCCAGGTCTGACCGGCATCCTCCCCCACCATCGGAGCCAACTCACCACCAGGTAGTGGTCAGTTGACAGCTCCGCCCCTCTCCTCACCCGAGTGTCCAAGACATGCGGCCGCAGATCAGATGAGACGACAACAAAGTCGATCATCGAACTGCGACCTAGGGTGTCCTGGTGCCAAGAGCACATATGGACACCCTTATGCTTAAACATGGTGTTCGTTATGGACAATCCATGACGAGCACAGAAGTCCAATAACAGAACACCACTCTGGTTCAGATCAGGGGGGCCGTTCCTCCCAACCACACCCCTCCAGGTCTCACTGTCATTGCCCACGTGAGCGTTGAAGTCCCCCAGTAGAACAAGGGAGTCCCCAGGAGGCGCACTCTCCAATACCCCCTCCAAGGACTCCAAAAAGGGTGGGTAGTCTGAGCTGCCGTTTGGTGCATAGGCACAAACAACAGTCAGAGCCCGTCCCCCCACACGTAGGCGAAGGGAGGCTACCCTCTCGTTCACCGGGGTGAACCCCAACGTACAGGCACCAAGATGGGGGGCAACCAGTATGCCCACTCCTGCTCGGCGCCTCTCACCAGGGGCAACTCCAGAGTGGAAGAGTGTCCAACCCCTCTCAAGGAAACTGGTTCCAGAGCCAGAGCCATGCGTTGAGGTGAGTCCGACTATTTCTAGTCGGAACCTCTCAACCTCACACACTAGCTCAGGCTCCTTCCCCACCAGAGAGGTGACATTCCATGTCCCAATGGCCAGCTTCTGTAGCCGAGGATCAGACCGCCAGGGTCCCCGCCCTCGGCCACCACCCATCTCACATTGCACCCGACCCCTTTGGCCCCTCCCACAGGTGGTGAGCCCATGGGAAGGGGGACCCACGTCTCCTCTTCGGGCTGTGCCCGGCCGGGCTCCATGGGTAAAAGCCCGGCCACCAGGCGCTCGCCAGCGTGCCCCACCTCCGGGCCTGGCTCCAGAGTGGGGCCCCGGTGACCCGCGTCCGGGCGAGGGAAAACTTAGTCCATTAATTGTACTCATCATAGGGGTTTTTGGGCTGCACTTTGTCTGGTCCCTCACCTAGGACCTGTCTGCCTTGGGTGACCCTTCTAGGGGCATGAAGCCCCTGACAGCATAGCTCCTAGGATCATTGGGACACTCAAACCCCTCCACCACGGTAAGGTGGCAGCCCAGGGAGGTTTTTTTTTTTTTTATGTTATCTAAGATATTTTGGGGAAAAAAAAGAAGCAAATAAAACAAAGATAGTTTACGAAGACAAGCAAAATACACCTTTTGGGCATTTTTAGGTTTTACTAAACTGTTATAATATTAATATTTTATTTTAAATTATTTCATTTTCTTAGTCAAAAAGTTTAACTTAAATCATGAAAACTTTACCAACATCTCTTCGCAGGCAGAGTTTGTTTTTATAATCTAATCTAAATACAGAAATAAACTTAACGGAAGCCAAAAGAAACAATTTCACAATTTTTAGGGAAAGTTCTTAATTAATGCAGCTATTTCACACTTTATTATGAGACTGAGCTGCAAATGATGGTGAGAAAAAACTTTTGCTGTCAAAATCGACACAGAGTTATTCTGGGAACTACAGGTTTAGACATAAATCTGAAAAAACAAAAAGCAAACCAAAAAAAAGGCTATATAATTGCCTGCCTGAATAAAACCCCCAGAAAGTAAATTTTGGATGTACGTCTACAATTGATTAACTTCTGGAGTAATTCCAATTCAACATGGCCACCACAGCTTACAGATCTGAGCCTACAAACCAGTGGCTACAACTCAGTACAGGTAGTCCTCGGGTTACGACGGTCTCGAGTTACAACGTTTTGTGGTTACCACGAATCTCCCATAAAAAATAATAAAAAATTACTATGAAAAGCCGAGTTACGCAAATTTAAAATGAAATGCGGAATACGGCGGATGGACCGGTTTTACGTCGTTAACGTAGCGGCGGAGGAATACTGCACTGTACTCTCAAAAAAAGCTAAGTCTGGTCCTCTGGACATTCAAAAAACAAAACAAAACGGTACTGTGAACACGGTTTTACGTCGTTAACGGAATGCGGAATACGGCAGATGGACCGGTTTTTCGTCGTAAACGTAGCAGCGGAGGAATACACTGCACTGTAGTACTGTGAACGCGGTTTTACGTCATAAACTGAATGCAGAATACGGCAGATGGACCGGTTTTACGTCGTAAACGTAAAGCAGTAGAAAATATTGTGCTTTACGCGGTGGAGCGGCGGACAATATTGTACTGTACGCGGTGCGGTGGCGGAGGAATATTATACTGTACTGCGAATGCGGTTTTACATCATAAAGGGAAAACAGAATACAGGTACAGTGGCTGGACCGAGGAGAATGGCGTCAACAGAATCCTGTTAGGCCATTAACTCATTTTTTCCTTCATTATGGCTCCCAAACTTATGTGTTTTCTGATGATTATGTAGGGTACTGTGTTAGGATAGGCTAAGTGCTTGGTAATACAGTACTGCAGTGTTTTTCAACCACTGTTCCGCGGCACGAGTGATCGTCAGGTGTGCCGTGGAAATTATCCAATTTCACTTAACTGGTCTAAAAAGATTTTTTGAAAACGAATTAATTATCTAATAATAACCGCAGTGAAGTTATTTTCAAGTTGGACATTGGATATTCGAGCTCCGTGGCTTCAGCGCTGCGTTGCTGTCAGTCCGCTTCACGGAGTCTGATTTCGTGCAGCCGCGCTAAGTCTGCCCTTACTTAGAGACGTCATGGTTCGCTAAGGGGCCGTCAACAAATTTTCGAGTGTGTCACTCTTCAGAAACAAAAAACAATATATTTTACATGATTTGAGCCACCCACACAAATCTTACATCAAACTACTCTCCAAGACCAGTTCTGTGAGGCACAGCTTTTTATTTCTCAATTTTTATGCATTTTGTATTTTTTCACAATTTAATATTTAATAAATCACTGCTTTTGGTCAATACCATTCAGGTCTTTTGAGCCACTCACACAAATCTTACATCAAACTACTCTACAAGACCAGGCCTATGAGGCACAGCTGTTTCTTGATTATTTTCATGCATTTTGTAATTTTTCACAATTCATCAGACACCGTGAGCTCGAGACAGTACAGTGAGAGTTACATTTAGTTTGGATTTACTTTTACCGGGGACGCAACAACACCGACTCCGTTGTGCTTGGTATGCGGTGAGAAGCTATCCAACAGTTCTATGGTAAGTTTGTAAAACACTTTGAAGTTTTCTACAACCTCTTTAAATTTAAGACAACATTGTTGTGGCACTGTTCGGGTGTATTTTTGAAGACATGTTAAGTGCAATTTGAAATAAGAAATATAAAATATGATAAAAATACATTTTTGTGTTTATTTCATTCCTATTCAAGACACTTTGATAATAATAACTATATATTTAATATAGGCAGATACAGAGTATCTTTGTTTACAATTTTAGTTGGTGGTGTGCCTCGTGATTTTTTCAATGAAAACACTGTGCCTTGGCTCAAAAAAGGTTGAAAAACACTGCAGTACTGTACATGTATATGGTGCAGTATGTACGTATATTCCGACTTACATCGAAAATCGGTTTACGACGCCGCGTAGGAACGGATCTACGTCGTAAGTCGAGGACTACCTGTATGTTTTACAGATGTTGAGATAAGAGTTGGTGTGATGGTAGCTGAGGATTAGCCCCTAAACATATGCTTGTCATGATGATAAATTTTGCTGGGCGATTGTCTCAGAAATTATTGTGATAAACGATAATATTGTTTGAATTTTGACAATAAATAGTAATTATTGTAAAATTTTAGAAATAACGGTTAATTTTTGCATGTAGTACCTTTTTTGACCACTGGACGGTAGTATGAGACTGTTTGAACCAAAGGATGGATAGCGAGGAAGCAAGTAGCGGGTCTCTACGAAAAATGGGAGGGAGGCCCCTTGACGTGACATGGACGGTCTTTCCTTTTTTTTTTGGTTCTCAAAATGGTGGACGCTCTGTGTGGTTTGAACTCTTTAGCATAGCATTTTTCACACAAAGCTTTTAATAAAAAATCAGTAAACAAGTTCTCAGCTTCTTTTTGCAGAGAAAAACTTTTTACATGAAGACGCGGGTTTCAACTGTGAATTTTGGAGCTTGGACAGGACGGAGGTTTTTTTCCCCCGAGGTCGGCCTGTTAGCTTAGCTCGTAGCTTAGTTTCTCGGCTTAGCTGCTTTTAACGATCCAAAAAACGTGCTTTTGGATGGTTAAAACAGATTTTAAAGAGAAAAAAGAGAAAAAGAAGGAGCAGTGAAGAGCACCGGAGTCTAACCTTTTGTCATCCAGTCTTCTGTAGAAAGAGAGAGAGGAAGAAACGATAAAGCCGATAAATGAAAATGAGATTGATAATTTTCATTTATCATTCGATTGATTTATAGTTTATCGCAACAGGCCTAACAACAACACATACTCTGAGGACCAACAGATCATGTGAGATATTTGTTTAAAAGTTTGTCAAGAAAGACAAAGGGTGATGTGCATGACAACAAAACATGGTAAAGTCCATGGTCATAGTCCTCTGACATATCTGTGGATGTCATCTTTTAGCATCAGTGTCTGTATACCCTGATGCATGTCTGTAGTTTTGTATTACTGACACCATTTTCTTGACCATCAGGGGGTTCATGTAGGACCGCAGGCCTGACCTCAACGCTTCCAACATTTCTGCCCTTTACTTTAATAATATTCTAGACTTTGTTGAACTGTAGCATCTAGATTGAACTTCATTTATTTTGTGATCAATTAGATCATTCAAGGCTCCCCCCTCCCCCATCTCGTTTTTTTTAAAGCATCTAAACATATCCTTAGTGGGGCATATCCATATCCTTAGTGGGGCATATCCATATCCTTAGTGGGGCGGCCGTGGCGTAGTGGTAATGGCAGTCGTCTCCCGATCGGAAAGTTGGCGGTTCGACTCCCGGGACCCGCACCATGTGTCGTTGTGTCCTTGGGCAAGACACTTAACCCTGAGTTGCTCCCGGTAGGACTGGAAAGCACCTTGCATGGTAGTCTGCCGCCACCGGTTTATGAATGTGTGTAGCATTCAATATATGTGTAGCACTTTGAGATTTTCAGTAATGAAAAGTGCGTTATAAATTGAATTAATTATTATTGTTATTATTAGTGAAAACTTGAATTTCTATGATCCTTGTCCAAGAAAACCGTTTGATGTTACGAGTGGGTTCTGTGGGAGATTCACAACAGCGCATCATTTTTTGGATGGGGCCGTGTTGTCTGACAGTGCCAGCAGCCACCAACTGTCTTTGCTTTGAAAATGTCCTGGAAAAGAAGGTCCTTAGCGGTGTTTCTCTCCCCAACCCACAACCTAAATATGAACAGCAGCAAAGGGAGGGATTCTCCTCCATCCTTTTTCCTCCTTCCCAAAAACATCAAACCACCGATGTGACTCGTGCCACACATAATGAGAACACCCAAAGGACGCAGTCTTATGCCGCAGATTTGCTCATCGCAAGTGACTGTTCCCGTTTGAAGATAATTCCTCGTGCTCCCATCGCACCTGCCTCCTTCTGCCGAAGCACGGAAATCAATTTTCCTCCACTCCCTTCTGTAGATCCCACTCGGAGCTTTGGATCCTTTGCTGCCAGACTGGAGAGCTGTCCATCATGTAGCAGCCTTTAGCATCTCCGACAGTAATTGGATGGCTGCCGCACACAGATGCTCTCCATTTATTTTTATACTATGAATATGAATATGTCTGGAATAACACTTCCTCTAGTATAGGTGAGCTTCTCTCAAAAAAAGGTACATATTGATTTGTTTTATAGGAAACATCTGTCTCTGTGAGGATGTGAGGAGAAGATAAGGAAAAAGTCTGTCAGCTCGGCGCGAAGCAGAAAGTCAATAGAAGTGAGAAAAAAAGATAATTCTGTTTCAAATATCAAATCAATTGGCATCATTTATTTATTTGTACTAATATTTTTTGCACACACGTGTAGTTAAAGTATATAATTGTAGTACTTGGTACTTTCTAAAAATGCAGACACTGAATAATTAAATAGGCTTTAATATTTTTCCTAAACAGCAATTTCTGCAAATCTATTCCCAAAGGTGAAGCACATCAGGTTAACGTGGTATTTTCAATACATCTATAGTTAATCTAAAGGCTAAGTTACATTTTTCAACTGCTGTTAAAAAAACAAAACAAGCTCAGTAGTTTCTGTTTTGTTAATTTCAAATTATGGATAAGATTTAAAAAAATAAAATTGTATTAACTGATCATTTCACAACTACAGTACATTATAAAACATATGTAGATGTGCAGAACTCAGCATTACCTGCACATAATGGGCCAAATGACCATTTATGAGTTTTACAGCTGAGTAACGAGTGATCATAGATGATTCGTAGCATCACTTCAATTTGTGTTTGTAATGCTTCTGGGCTGAGCAACTTTATGCCGAGCAACAAAAGGTGAACGTGTGTCCTGAACCACATGTTGATCTGTAACCCATTACTGAATGATTTCATTACAACTGAACAACCTCCTGTTTTGACTTTTAAAAGTTTTCCTGTTAAATATACTTTAAGACATCTGCTTACTTTCAGTTTAGCTTTCCAATTTCAAGATTTCCCACAGTAATTTATATGAAGATCAACTTTTCTTTGGCCAATAGCATTTCTTTTGCTACAGTCAACATATATTGTCATGTATGTGTGTTTAATGCAACTTGGTCATCCCCGACACATGGCACAAACAAATCATGTGAGACATTTGTTTAAAATTTGGTATTAACTCTTAGAGTCAACCCTTTATGAATGTTAACAAAATAGCTTGAACCCGTGGACACAGTGGCGCAAATAGCCACTATGCAGGTTATGCAAGGCATAGGGGCGCTGCACTAAAGGGGGCGCCAAAACCGTCTCTAGAAAAAAATGTTTTTCTAGCAGGCATTTTCTTTAACTGCATGAAATGACAATAACAGGGGAACAGCAGTGATTAACCTTCTTATTTGTTTATGATTGAAATGATCACCTGATATAATATGTAACATTAAAAAAAATCTGAAATATTGCTACTGTATTTTCTAAGTGCATGACTAAGGGAGGAAAGCTGTATGAGGCGGCAGGTAAAAGGAGC
>JBBPBX010004542.1:28057-46493 GCA_038048925.1 Garcialebias charrua | reverse complement strand
CCCCACACACACACACCAATCACACACACCAATACCACACATTTGAGACTTTTTCCCCCAAAGGTTTTCATGTCAAGAGGAGTACAGTACAGTGTATTATATGACCTCAGTAAAAGTACACAGTATTCATTCAACCTTTATTTAGACAGGTTAATCCCATTGAGCTTCGAGGACTCGTTGACAAGAGAGATCTGGTTTCAACAAAGAATGATGACAACAATGGACAACAGCGACAACAATAGACAATCATAAAAGAGGCATACAGATTTTTTTTTAACAAGTTAAAAATAAGAAGGCAAAAAAAGTAGTGAAAACAGCTAGAATATAAGGCGATTGTTGAAAACTAAAAGCAAGATTATGTCTGCATTGGTTCTTGCCAGGAGTCCAA
Source organism: Garcialebias charrua (assembly GCA_038048925.1). Taxonomy (NCBI): domain Eukaryota; kingdom Metazoa; phylum Chordata; class Actinopteri; order Cyprinodontiformes; family Rivulidae; genus Garcialebias; species Garcialebias charrua. Next base: position 46,105 of record JBBPBX010004542.1, on the reverse strand, counting down.
CAAATTCTAATGGTACATCCAGACCGAACGCGATTTCAACTGCAAAAAAGCTCAACACGCACGCAAGTGGACACACTTTGTGTCCAGACCAAAAAGCCAGAAGCGAAACTACCCAGAAAACTGTTGCGCAGGGTTGCCAGATAAAAATTAATTAATCATCTAGTACTGTTGCTTATTTTTTATTTTTTTTTACCCAAACTGTCATATTTGCTGCGTGAGGGTCTGATAAGATTAATAATGTGTTGAGTTTAGTGAACATTTGCACTGAAAAGGGGTAAAAATAAATAAATAAAAAAATAAAATTCATGTTTATCTGGCAACCCTGCTGCTGCGGGGGTGTGGGGGAGGAGCTTACCGGTGTACCGAGTCGTCAATGCACTCCGCGAGGTGAGGAGCTCTTTATTTCTGTCTCTGTGGAGCAGACTTGACTGGTTGTGAAGGAATTGTCGCGAACACACAGCTACAATGAGTTTCTCTTCCATATTCAGAGTCAGAGTCAGAGAGAATTTATTGTCATTTGCACCGCATGTAGTACATGTGTTGAAAACGAGATTATGTACACAGGGTCCCAGTTACATCCAACAACAAATGCAAGAGAAATACAATAATAACATCTAGGATTAACTAAGAGAGACATCACATCAGCTAGTAATACACTAAGCCCTAATGTAGTAGAAAAACATCATTATAAACAGCAGCACGAACATGAGCAGATGGTCACAGATGAACGCAGCAACAAGAAACAGATCAGTACAGTATCAGTATGATGTGACATTTTGCAGTGTTTATTCTTATTATTTATTTATTCATGAGTCTGACAGCCTCAGGGTAGAAGCTGTTTCTCAGTCTAGTGGTTCTACATTTGATGCTCCTCAACCTCCGTCCCGAGGGGAGTGGTGCAAAGAGTGAGTGTGCTGGGTGAGTGAGGTCTTTCATGATGCAGGTGGCTCTTTTTCTGCATCTGGAGGTGTAAATGTCTGTGATGGTGGGGAGACTGACTCCCACAGACTTCTGTGCAGCCTTCACCACTCTCTGCAGAGCTTTTCTCTCTGCAACTGTGCAGCCTCCATGCCACACGTTGATGCTGGAGCACAGGACGCTCTCCACTGCACACCTGTAGAACGAGGTGAGGACTGGGCTTCTCAGACCGGCTCGTCTCAGCCGTCTGAGGAAGTAGAGTCTCTGATGACCTTTCTTGATCAGGCTGGTGGTGTTATTGCTCCAGCTGAGGTTATCATTCAAGTGTACACCCAGGTATTTGTAGCTGGAGACCACCTCCACCGCAGATCCACCTATATACAGTGGGGTGTGGGTGTGTTTGTTCCTTCTGAAGTCCACAATCATCTCCTTCGTCTTCTTCACATTCATGTGAAGGTTGTTCTCTTTGCACCAGCTCTCCAGATGTTCCACCTCCTGTCTGTAGCTGGATTCATCATTATCTGTGATGCATCCCACCACCATATTCCATGACTCCGCGGGTTTTTTCTGTGTTCCACAAACAATACGTCACATGCGCACTGGTTTCCGCGTCACTGGTTTCCGCGTCACATAGGGACTCTCCCCCTGACCCCCTCTCTTCTCCCCCGACTCTCCCTGATTGGTTGACACACCAACCAATCGGGTAGAGTTTGAGCGGCGTTTGAAAGTTGAACGGCGAAATCTTCAGCATGTTGGAGGCGTGCTTTGGAGGTTGACGCGGGTTCACGTGCACGGAAAAAGCTCTCCAGCACGCTCAACACGCACGCGACGTGACGCAAGACGCCAGGAGGCGCCTGGAGGTGCGTCCACCATTGACTTTGCATGTAAACTGGACGCTGCTGCAGTAGAAAACACATTCGGTCTGGATTCACCATTAAAGCCATTTAGAGGTGTCAAGTTCCTGCTGAGGTCGGACGCTTTTCCCCTCCCCTCCCTCTCTGCTTTGCTGCTTTGTATGTCTGTGAAACTGCTTCTGAGCCTGTCTTGCATATCTTCAGAACCATAATTATCAGAGTCAGAGTCAGAGTCAGAGAGTCAGAGAGTCTTTATTGTCATTTGCACCGCATGTGGTACATGAGATGAAAACGAGATTATGTACACGAGGTCCCAGTTACATCCAACAACAAATGAAAGAGAAAAACAGTAATAACATCTATTCATTCAACCTTTATTTATACAGGCTAGCCTCGTTGAGTCATGGGGACTCATTTACAAGAGGGACCTGTCTCACTCACACCAAACAACCATCCACTCTCACACTCACACCTAGGGTCAATTTAGAGTCACCAATCAGCCTAACAAGCATGTTTTTGGTCTGTGGGAGGAAACCGGAGTACCCGGAGGAAACCCACGCATGCACGGGGAGAACATGCAAACTCCACCCAGAAAGGCCCCCGGACCGGGATTTGAACCGGCAACCTTCTCGCTGAGAGGCAGCAGCTCTACCAGTTGTGCCACCGTGCTGCCCATCTAGAACTAACTAAGAAAAGCATCAACTAGTAATACACAGCTAACTAAGAAAAACATCAACTAGTAATACACAGCAGCACGAACATGAGTTTGTATGAGCAGATGGTCACAGATGAACACAGATGAACACAGCAACAAGAAAACAGATCAGCATCAGTATGATGTGATATTTTGCAGTGTTTATTTTTTATTTTATTTTTATTTATTCATGAGTCTAACAGCCTCAGGGTAGAAGCTGTTCCTCAGTCTAGTGGTTCTACACTTGATGCTCCTCAACCTCCGTCCTGAGGGGAGTGGGGCAAAGAGTGAGTGTGCTGGATGAGTGAGGTCTTTCATGATGCAGGTGGCTCTTTTCCTGCATCTGGAGGTGTAAATGTCTGTGATGGTGGGGAGACTGACTCCAACAGACTTCTGTGCAGCCTTCACCACTCTCTGCAGAGCTTTCCTCTCTTCAACTGTGCAGCCTCCATGCCACACGTTGATGCTGGAGCACAGGATGCTCTCCACTGCACACCTGTAGAAGGAGGTGAGGACTGGGCTGCTCAGACCAGCTCGTCTCAGCCGTCTGAGGAAGTAGAGTCTCTGATGACCTTTCTTGATCAGGCTGGTGGTGTTGTTGCTCCAGCTGAGGTTATCATTCATGTGTACACCCAAGTATTTGTAGCTGGAGACCACTTCCACTGCAGACCCACCTATTTTCAGTGGGGCATGGGTGTGTTTGTTCCTTCTGAAGTCCACAATCATCTCCTTTGTCTTCTTCACATTCATGTGAAGATTGTTCTCTTTGCACCAGCTCTCCAGGTGTTCCACCTCCTGTCTGTAGCTGGACTCATCATTGTTTGTAATGCATCCCACCACCGCTGTATCATCTGCAAACTTAACAATATGACAGCCTGGAAGTGTGGCTGTACAATCATATGTGAGCAGAGTGAACAGAAGGGGGCTCAGCACACATCCCTGAGGAGAGCCAGTGCTGAGGGTTATGGTGGAGGAGGAGAAGTTGTGGATCTTCACGGACTGTGGTCTATCTGTTAAGAAGTCTAGTATCCAGTTACAAATAGAGGGGCTTAGTCCAAGTGTAGATAGTTTGTCTATCAGAGTTTGGGGGATCATGGTGTTGAAGGCAGATGTGAAGTCCACAAAGAGCAGACGCACGTATGAGTCTTTCTGATCCAGGTGGGTGAGAGCAGTGTGGACCACGGAAGAAATGGCGTCCTCTGTTGATCGGTTCTCACGGTATGCGTATTGATGAGGGTCCTCATTGATGTTGACGGTTGCCTTGATGTGGGACATGACCAGTTTCTCCAGTTTCCAGTTTCTTATAGACTTATTTGGCCAGTTGGTCCCTCAACACAAATGATAACATTACTTTGAAGAGAAGACAGACTTTAGGCAAGCCGATTTGCCCTGTTGGCACGCACGCAGCTGGATATCTCATTGACTTGAAGACTTGATGATGTGTCTATCTCTGCTGTCATCTGTGGATTTTAAGTACCGGTATGCATATCTAATTGGATTTACGATAACTGGTTCCTGCTTTTTTTGGATTCGGCTGGTTGCTAGTTTTATCTACGATCAAGGAAGTTGTCGGCCGCAAATTGGGACCCGATCACACTGCTTGGCTTATGATGGCTTGGTTCATGCCTCATGTACCCAGACTCTGTTGCCTTGGGCAGAATGGATCAGACCTCAGGGACTTTTGCTCAGGCACGTTCCATTGGTGTGGCCACATAATTTGGACATTTCGGAACCGTTTTGGACCAACACAGACCCAAGGTAGATGTCATTATGTTCTGCCTGTCCCCAAAACAACTGTGTGTTTATCTGAATCTGGCTCCCCCGGTTGGCCTTGAAGGCCACCTTATCTGAAAATGCCTGGAGGACATGAAATTTGACGCTCAACCTCACCCATCAGGGAATTCCCACCATCAACCAGAGTGAACCAGCTAAATAAACATTCTGGCATCATTTCAGGACTCTTAGATTCTCATTAGCGTTGACCTTGGCCATTCCCTGACATCCCTCGAGAATGCTTATGGATCTCACCGGAGGGAGCTGGGTGATTATCCCATCCTTATCAGAACTCTTACAGTGCCCTCGAGAGCATCCATGGACATTGTTCACCGCTCTCTGTCTCTCCCCCCTCTGCAGAATGTCTACATTACTATGTGCTTGTTTGTGCAAGGTTTTTTTTAATATTAGAGTTTTTTCTTCTCAGTCAAGAAGAAAGAGTCTGATAGGAATTTTTCATCTCCAAATTCCAAATGTGTACAGTTCCATTACTTTTTGTCTGTCTAAACAGATCTCACTTGTAAATGAGTATTCTAGGCTCAATGTGATTCATCTGTCTAAATAAAGGTTGAATGAATGAAAGGTCAAGAGCTTCAGCTCTTTTTCTAAGATAGTCCAGGAAACAGGAGCGGAGTAAGAGAAGGCCCTTTTGCCTAGTTCAGTCCGCAATGAGGGAACACTGCAGGTAATCAGCTGAGAGTGCATGTTGTAGCTGCACTCACGCAGAGACATGTAGGATGAGATGTATGAAGGCAGCAGACCAAGAAGTGATTTAAGGATGAAAATGTACCAGTGGGAGAGTCTGTGTGAAGTTAATGGTGTCCAGTTAACCAGTGACTACAGGGTGCAGTGGTGGGTACAATAATCACAGCCAGTAATGAATCTTAGTGCACCATGATGGACAGTATCAAACATCTGCAGGGGGCTTGTAGGAGAATTCATGTAGATAAAGTCACTGTATGATGGACAGTATCAAACATCTGCAGGGTGCTTGTAGGAGCGTTCTTGTAGATAAAGACACTGTAGTCAATGGAGGGAAGGAAAGTCACAGTTACAAGGCGTTTCCTAGCATTCAGAGTTAGACAGGATCTGTTTCTGAAAAAGAAACCCAGTTTAACTTTGTTTCTTTACTAGGTTTTCCATGTGACGCTTGAAAGAGAGGTGTGAATCGACCAAGATACCCAAATGCTGGTGAAGATTCTCAGTCGTCCAGGACATGATAAAATCAAAAAGGCGTTCAATACAAGATCAACTGGACTTTATTTGTTGCAAAAGACGTTTCGACCCCTATCCAGGGGGCTTTTTCAGTTCACTGAAACCAAAATGTGAGCGTGTGGAGTTATAACAGTCTAAAGAAATCACGCACCATCATATGTAAATTGCAAGCTGAGGTAACACATACATGTAAATTGACAGATCACACCTTAACCGTAGGAGGTTCCCTTGAAGTCTCTGGCAGAAAACACACAACTGTATGTATATTGACAAAAAACACCTCACAAACCAACAACAGAGGTTTCTCAAACAACTTTGTTAGTCTAATTCACAGACAAGACACCTCTGCTCCCATCTGGTGTAAAACGTCTGGGAATCAACCCCAAAATTGAGTTATAAGTCTTGGAAAGTTGAAATCTCAGACCTCCTCCTCGGTTAAGAGAAGGTTTTTCTCTCTTAACATAAACAGCTTCCTTCACACCCCTCTCAAACCATCTGTCCAAAATTTGCACATTTTGGTCATCAAATGAGTGACCCTTGTCCGTGAGGTGGAGGTGAACAGCTGAGTTTTGTCCAGAGGAGGTTGCTCTCTTGTGTTGAGACATTCTTTTGTGGATGGGTTGCTTAGTTTCTCCAATGTAGCAGTCTGGGCAGTCCTCGCTGCACTGGAATGCGTACACCACACCACTCTTTTTGTGTGTGTGGGTTCTGTCCTTAGGGTGGACCAGCCTCTGTCTGAGAGTCCTGCTGGGTTTGAAATGTACTGGGATGTTGTGTTTGTTGAAAATCCTTCTGAAATTCTCTGAGACTCCAGCAACATAAGGAATGACAATGTTTTTTCGTCTGTTAGTCTTTTTCTGTTCATTATTGTGTTTAGCAGATTTCCTTGCTGACTTGACAAAAGCCCAGTTGGGATATCCACATGTTTGCAGAGATTTGTTGATGTGTTTCTGTTCCTTTTTCTTCCCTTCTGTCCTTGTGGGGATGTGTTCTGCCCGATGCTGTAAGGTTCTGATGACAGAAAGTTTGTGCTCCAGTGGATGGTGAGAGTCAAACAGGAGATATTGGTCTGTGTGGGTTGGTTTTCTGTAAACTTAAATGTTGAGACTGCTCTCTCCCTCCATATGCACCAAACAGTCCAAAAAAGGCAGCTTATTGTCGTTAGCATCCTCTCTGGTGAACTTGATGTTGTTATCAACCGAGTTAATGTGTCTGGTGAATGCTTCCACCCCCCTGGCTAGGATTTTGACCCAGGTATCATCCACATATCGGAACCAATGTCACCCATTGCCAACCTCTACATGGAAGAAGTGGAACAGAGAGCCCTAAACTCATATGAGGGGACAATTCCAAGCACATATCGGAACCAATGGCTTGGAATTGTGATTGATGATTTTTCAGCTGAGTTAACTTTAATTAACAGATTATTTAATAAAGTCAAAGTGAAAACAGGATTTCATGATAAAGCCGGCACTGTTTATTTATTTTTAATCTTCACTGATGAAAAAAACTTGTTTTTTATACATAAAAAGTTTTTTAAATAACATTTCCGTCCTGGACTCCCGGTCCTCCCGCCTACCAGGGCTCAGAATCTGGCCTTTGTGAGCAGGCGAGGCTGGAGCTTGGGAGTCTGGCCTCGCGTGCTTCAGCGGGTCAGCAGCTCGTATGATCCTACACAGTGACTCTACTCGCTTGAATTTTGTCGTCGGTCACCAAACACAAAAAAAAAAAACGCCTGGACTTCAGAATTAAACACGCCGTTGTCATTATTATTGTTTTTAAAAATCTTAAAAATAGATCCAGCCGCTGCTCCGCATCCCAAGAAATTGCAAATGGCGGATCGGTGAAAAGTTTCTGAGATCCAGTGACTCCTCCCCCTGACCAATCAGTGTCCTGCATTCACATTTTGGTCTGGACTCGGCTCAACTGAGCTCGCTCGGTTCCACCAGAGAAGCAGAGACGAAAAGAGGACTTGAATCAGCCTCAAATCAGTTAAAATACAAGCTAAAGTATTGATGCAAAAGGGTTCTTTCCGTGGCGCGCTGCCCATAGTTGGGGCTGAGTAGAGGCAGTGCAAATGGGGCATAAGTCAGCCTGTTCCAAGGCCAGCTGGGGAGAGATTCAGATAATCACAATTGTTGATTCATTCAGGTAGACTATTTTTCTGTCAGCCTTGAGTCTGTATTGATAACTTTCCAAGGTTCAAATGGTCAGATTAGGGGTGCATTCCACTGGTCTGTGCTTAAGAGCATCTTCAAGATTTTTTTTTTTTCATGCTGACAAGTCCCAAATTTGCAGGTGGCATGTGATTTAAATAACTTCCAACATACAGTTTCGCTCATAAATCAGTTGAATGTGAGTCCTCCAACAAGAACCAGACCTTAGACATAAGTCTGTCGAGGTCCAAATTAGCTGCAGCCGTCTTCTTTGTATGTTGATAAAGCAGGATCCAGACTGTTCCACACACAGGAAACCTGTTATCATAAATCCAATTATTGGCAATTTCAGCATCCTCGGTCAATAGTAGAGATAGATACATCTCCCCCAGAGATATATCAAGCTGCACACCTCGTCCGAGCAGATGAGGGTTCTCCAGGACCCTATCGCTTTGTTGAAAGAATTTGTAATCTATGGCGAAAGACCAGTTAGTCAGAACCAAAACAGTAGTTTCCATTTCGGGAGATGTGTAAAAAAATAAAAAATAGGAGCTGTTCCAATACACAGACAGAAAGCAAAAATAAAGCAGGAGGGGAAATGAAGCGGGAAAGAATGCGTGCGCCTCACTTGAGATTTTTTTTTCCAGTTCTCAAAATGGGGGACGCTCGATATGGTTTGAGCTCTTCAGCATAGCTTTTAATAAAAAGTCAGTGAACAAGTTTCTCAGCTTCTTTTTGCAGAGAAAAACAACTTTTTACATGAAGGGACGGGTTTCAACTGCGAATTTTAGGAGCTTTGAAAAGACAGAGGGTTTTTTCCCCAAAGTCGGCCTGTTCGCTTAGCTCATAGCTTAGCTTCTCAACTTAGCTGCTTTTTAGCAATGCAAAAACGCGATTTTGGACGGTTAAAATGAATTTTAAAGAGAAAACGAGGGGTCAATGAAGAGCACCAGAGTTGAGCTTTGTCATCCAGTGTCCAGTAGAAAGAAACACGAAGAAACAATAAAGTCAATAAATGAAAATGAGGTAAATAATTTTCATTTATCATGCAATTAATTTTTTTAATATTTTATTTTATTGCAACAGGCGAGTGGGAGTGGTGGCGCAAAGGTTAAGAAGGTGCGCTTGTGATCGGAAGGTCGCCGGTTCAAGCCCCGGTACCGACAACATCAAAGATGTGGGTGGGATAAGTGAAGCGGTCACACTTGTATCCACCCTCATCTGCCCCACTCTGGGCCCTTGAGCAAGGCCCTTAACCCCCACCATCTGCTCCCCCGGGAACCCTAGATATCAGCTCTCTGCTCCACACAGAGGGCTGTGGTTGCTCGGTGGTCTGTGGTTGTGTCAGGAAGGGCATCCGGCGTAAAAACAACTGCCAAATCTTCGTGCGACCAGTTCGCTGTGGCGACCCCTAACGCAGGGAATAAAGCCGAAAGAAGAAAAAAAAAAAAAAAAAAAAAAATTTTTTTTATTGCAACAGGCCAAGCCACATTGTAGTTGTGGCAATCTCAAATTTGGTACACATCAGGCCTGTCACAATAACACATTTTGCTGGGCACTTAATTGTCTCAGAAATTATTGCGATAAATGATAAAATTGTTTGAAATTTGACAATCATTAGTAATTATTGTAAGAAGAACTGCTAGTTAATTTTATTTTGAGTTTGGTACCTTTATTGACCAACCGATGGCAGACAACTGAACAGAAGGATGGATACTGTGGGAGTGAGCAGTGTCTCTCTTTAAGAAAAATGGGAGGGTGGCCCCTTGACGTGACATGGGCCATCTCTCCTTCCTTTTTTTTCCAGTTCACAAAATTGTGGACGCTCATTGTGGTTTGAACTCTTTAGCGTAGCATTTTTCACACGAAGTTTTTAATAAAAAACAACAACCTGTGAACAAGTTCTCAGCTTGTTTTTGCAAAGAAAAACAACTTTTTACATGAAGGAACGGGTTTCAACAGTGAATTTTGGAACTTTGACAAGACTGAGTTTTTTTCCCCGAAGTCGGCCTGTTCGCTTAGCTCGTAGCTTAGGTTCTCAACTTAGCTGCTTTTTAACAATGCAAAAACGTGGTTAAAACTAATTTTAAACAGAAAGGGAGGAGTCAATGAAGAGCACCAGAGTTGAGCTTTGACATCCAGTGTCCAGTAGAAAGAAACACGAAGAAACAATAAAGTCGATAAATGAAAATTAGGTAGGTCATTTTCATTTATCAAGCGATTAATTGATTTATAGTTTATGGCGACAGGCCTAGTACACATCAATGAGTAGTTTTTCAACGTTTCATTAAAATCCATCCAGGGGTTCATGCAATGTTTTGGGGAAAGACGGAAATGGAAACAAACAGCATTTACATCATCATTTGCATTTTACTGGTGGATAATAATTCCTTCTTGTGTCCAGGTGGTATAACCACATTAAGAATTTATGGCAGTACACAAGGTAGATGACAACTTAATACATTTTGGGGCTTTATAAGCACAGAAAATATAACATTTCTGCTATGTGACCATGCTGACAGCTTGTCTTATAGCCTCACAGCGGCAAGGCTTTGGTTTCACATTGAAAATTCCATTATCTCATGCTTGATCAACTCACAAATTGCAATATTTTTGCCAGGACAAATCTGTTCCTTCATGCTTTACGAGTTTCTACTTGGACTGCTCTACTCGCGGCCTAAGTAAAAATAAAAATAAGTAATTTTACAGCTTGTTTTAGTAAATTGCGCTATTCTGAATTGAGGCATTACTTACACTAATATGACACAAAGCTCATTCTGACCAAAGCCACCAGCCCATTTCTCCAAGCCTCACTGAAGTAGATCATATTTACATGATAAAGACCGATTTATCCACCAGCTCGGTTTACATCCACTGTTCACCTTGAACGTTTTATCAGAGAGAATGCGATACTGCGTGTGCTGCCGTACCTTAGACCGTGCAGCAATCCTCAATTCCAAGACAATTCCGGCAGAGGACAATCGTCTCATTACACCAAATGTTGAATTTTTAATTTCTCATTACGGTCGTTTGTTTTCCAGAAGGAGTTCTGTCGGAGCAGATCGACAGAGAAAGGTTTTATCAAGTCACCATGTGCAAAGGCTGATCTTTAATAAGTGTGCAAAATTAGAAAATATGAGCTTGTTGCCATGAGAGAATCACATCTTGACACATTTACTTAGAGACTAGCTGAATGACAGACACTGTTTTAGAGACTAATAATATATTTAAGAATACTATTTACTGAGCATAACAGTATGAGCTCTTATGTTAGTGTCGCATTACTGTCTTGCTCCAATTTAACATACTCCAGTAATTAGCCCCCACAGTAATTATAGACAATGATTTTATTTATGCAAACTTGAAAACTGAGGAATAATAAATACAGTTAAGCTAATTGGATAGCATATTATCCAAATGTTGTTGCCTGAGTGTAAGTATGTCTTGGCACATCTTATGAACCATAACACAATTTTAAATGAAACTTGCAGGAAAAAAAAAACACTGAATGTAAATCTAAAACCAACAAAAGAGTCCACTCAGCTCAAGCTGTTCTCCATAACCTTAAAAAAAAACATCAAAATAGTTACAACTTAGTCTAATTTATATATTTATATTGTTTTGATCCTCTCTGTACTATACATTGTTGGCCATTTTAGTTAGTTTCTGTTGCTATTTGTATATATATTTTTATTTTATGTTTTCCTGTCTGCTGTGCTTGTTTGTTTCTATTGTACAGCACTTTGGTTGGCCTTGTTGCTGTTTTAAGTGCTCTATAAATAAATTGGTATGGTATGGTATATAGAGAGCTAAAATTTGGGATTTTATTAGCTAAGCCCTTTCCTCCCACAGACCAAAAACATGCATGTTAGGCTAACTGGTAACTAAATTGTCCCTAGGTGTGTGAGAGAGTGAATGGTTGTTTGTCTCGTTTGTCTCTATGTGTCCTTGTGATGGACTTGCAACCCGTTCAGGTTGTACCCCGCCTCTTGCACAGTGATTGCTGGACTTGGGCATCAGCGGACCCGCTACCCAAAAAGGAAGAAGTGTGTAAAAGATAATGGATGGATGAATGGATGGATGGATGGATGGATGGATTCGCTAAAACCAACCTACTATTCACATGCTGAGCACTACCGTAATTACTTGCAAAAGATCTTTATGATTTTGTCAGTAACTCTTTAGTCAGCTCTGTCTGTTAGTAAAACATCTTGTGAACCACTGAATGGATTTAATAATAATAATAAATTCAATTTATACCGCACTTTTAATTAATAAAAATCTCAAAGTGCTAAACACTAACAGACTTTCAGTAAATTATCATAAAATACCTGATTAACCTTTGGAGCTAACCCAATTTAAGATGGCCGACACAGCCAACTCACCTTAGAAAACACAAAATGGCTATAATTTGGTTAATTATAATGACATTGAGACAAATTTTAATGTGGAAGTAGATGAGTAGCTCATTCACAACACATACTCTGTGACATTTACCGATGTGGTAGGAAATTGCACATAACCTTATTTTGAAGGTTTGATATGCATTCCTTCAAGGAATAACAGAACTTTAATTATACTATTTTTTATCATCTATTGTTTTCCATCAAGAGTAGAATCAAACCTATCACTATAAGCAGAAACACAAAGAGATTTTAGTAAAGGAGGGAATAAGGTAAATGAGAGGGTTAAGGGTATGAAAGTGTGCAGGGTTCGATCAATATTCAAACTGCAATATGAATCTTGACTGGAGCGAGAACTTCTCATCAAATGGGAAGAGAAATTGGATATGAAAGATGACCTGCCATAAAATCCGATTTCCCACAATGCCATCTGTCAGACAGCGGCCGGGGAATAATGACAACGGCTAATGAAAGTTGAGCCCTGGTTCGTCCGTGGTTTAAATCAGCTCCTCCATTCGGCCGCCCTGATGTGCTGACTCGGTACTTTGTCCTTCTATCCACCCCGGCAGGATGCAGCGGAACAAAGAAGCACGAAACCCTTGACATTATCCTCGTCCCCATTCGAACACACACGAAATAGGAATCAGGTACTAATATCACACATTCCAGAAGAGGTCCCTGACTCGGATCAAAGGTCCACACAGAATACTCCTGTGAAGAAGGTGAAAATGAATGTTCAGTAGCACAGGGACTCGTTGTTATGGAGGCTTCAACTTGTGCCTTTCAGTCGTTAGACACCTTCACTTGATCAATTTGCTCAGAAACTGCAGCAGGGACTGCAATGGTCTAAAGAAAAAATTGATTCCATTCATAGCTTTAGTTATGACATGACTACAATTTATTTTTCCTATGGAAAAACTTGACCATTGTTTTACTGTTGTAAAAACGTATATTAAATCCAAACTGCGTAAAAAAAATTGAGTCTTAAATGAAACTAAACAGCAACAGATAACCATCTAAAAATGACAAGGCCAAAATGATAATGAATGGTCCACTGAATTAAAGTCTTGTATAAGACATTTTTTAGATCATGTACAACAAATGCACTACAGCATTGTTTTTAAGAACTGAATCAGTTGAAGTCTAAACTTTGTCTTTTTTAATACCATCAGTGGAGAGCAATTTTTTTTAAAATATGTTGTGTTGAACTTGTTATTGCAGAAGCTTAGGTCTCCTTCACACTAGATGATGGCCCCTCAATGCCTCACTTGTTTCCATGACCTTGTCACTTTCACAACCTTAGCTTAAAGCGTAAATCTAACTGGGCAGCAGCTGATGGCGTCTAGTTGCATACTCCGTGCTTTATGACTGATGTCACGGCTAATAAGGTGCTAAGTATTGATAACTATTTCACAGAACGTCACTTCAATGATGATCAAACTACTCCTTTAATACACTGCCACCACAATGATTAACCACCATAACCTCACTGCTGAAATTGTGTGCATGCTCAAAGCCATTGTGGATTTATCGCTCTATCATACCTAATGGAGAACCCAATCGGACCACGCCACGACCCTGCAAACACCATCAAATCTGGCTGATTGTTATTCTTGTGGCAGGGTTGTCATCAAATATTAAGGTGGTCTTAACTTTTTGTTGTTCAATTCCTGAATCCTATAAAATTAAATACAGTAATATATAGGGATGTACAATATTATTGGCATGGTATCAGTATCAGCTGATAATAGCGTTAAAGTTCAATATCGGACATCGGCCATTCCATCAAAATAACTCAATATAAAAGGCGCTGTTTTTGTATGACAACCCAGTGACAAGGATGCCTGCAGTGGCAGCACAATGTGATGACATCAAGCGTGCCTACCTGATCTCACAGTGGGGAGGACATTTCAAAATGTCAGCGGTGTGGAAGGTTTTTTTTCCGTTTGTTAGGATGTCAGATTCCAAAGACTTTTGGACTACCGCTATGTTGAACCTTGCTACATCGTCCCCAGTCAGAGATAATTTTCTGACGTAACCTTACCCAAGTTACAAGCCGTTATTTCCAACGTCATTGAGAAGCTAATAGCTGATAGCACTTGGGTGAGTTTTACTACAGACATCTGGACTTCATGTTGGCCCCGTTAGCATGATTAGTCTTATGGCACAATGGATAGACAAAAACGTTGAACCTAAAAAGGCTGTCCTTCATGCACAAGAGTGCAGAGGATCCCACACTGCAGCTAGGAACCTGGAACAAGCCTCCACAAGAGAGACATCATCACAGGTGACTAATGCTAATAAACAACATTTAACACTTTTCATTTAATATACAGTAAGTTTAAGTGCTATGCATATCATATGGCTGTTCCTGAATATATGTCCAAGCTCTTACAGCGGTTACACAATTTTTGTAACAAATAAGCCTAAATAAGAGAGCTATGTTCCGACAAAGGAAAGTATCAAAAATATCAGTATCGGTATAGGTTATCAGCCGTGGGCGGGGCTGGCGGTCGCTGCCCCTGGGGCTGCTTGGGCTCGGGTGTCCTGTCCTGTCCTGTCGGCAGGGCGCGGGGGTGAGCCGGATCTTGGATGTCTGCTGCTCTCCACCCCAGAATGAATGGGTCTACCTCCTGGGTTTGGATGTGGGCTGCCCCATGTAGGGAGCAGGTACATGTCTTGGACCTAGGGGGTATAGAGTGTGCATCGGGATTATGAATGGAGCGTGTCGTTATTGTTTGTCTTTCTGTGACTGAGGGTGAGGATGAGGGTGGGTCTGAATGAGTGTGTCTGTGTATGAATGTTTAAGTGTCAGGCTGGGACTTGGACTGCCCCCTCTCTGATACTTCTGAGGCTACTTAGTGTCGCGCTCCTGCCACGTGGCCCCCTGGTGGGTGTTCCTCTGCCTGCGGGCGTGCTTGGGGCCCTCACTATCTGGGGCTGGGCGCTTGGGCGTTTGTCGGCTCGGCCTGGTGGCTGCCTGGTGGGGCTCGGGTCCTCTGGTCCTGTCGGGTCTGGACCTGAGGGATGGGCGTCCCCGGTGCCCGAGCCTCGGTGACCGGCCCTGGGGCTACGTCGGTGCAGCGGGCTCCGGCGGGGGCCTGTGTATTTGTCGCTGTTGACCCCGGGGGGTCATTGTGTGTGGTCGCTGGTGGGGTTCGTCCGGTTCTTCCCCTTGGTCGGATCTGGGGAGTGGACGAGTGGCTCGTCCTGTTCGGGTGGTCCTGGGGACTCTGGGCTCGGGGTCCTTCCTGGGGTCTTGGGCTTTGATCGCCCCTTCGTCTGTCTCGGGCTTTGGGGGGACGGGTCTCTGATGCTTCACAGTCGCTACTAAATGTTCTATTGGAGGAACCTTATTCACTTATGCATGCTCACAACCACACACAAATGGATGCAGGGATGTATATGTAGATATATGCAGATATGTAGATGGGTATATGAATGAATATAAATGTATATGTATGTATACTGTATATATATTTGTAGGTATGGGTATGTGTATTTATAGAAATCTACTGCAAGGTCATGAATATTATCAGTCTTTATGCATGTATGTTTCGTTGCTGTGTTCTGTCATGTGCTTTGCAGGATTGTGGACGGAGGTTGGGTGTGGTTGCCTTGTGCTCTTTTTGTGGATAATTGTTGTTTTGTTGTCTTACTTTCTCTTTTCTTTCTTTCTCTCTTAAATAAATAAATAAATAAATAAAAAATACATATTGGAGTGAGAGGATGGCTATAAGGTGTGAAGGGAGGCCATCTATAAATGGGAAAAAAAGAAGCTAATAGCTGATAGCACTTGGGTGAGTTTTACTACAGACATTTGGACGTCATGTTAGCTATGTTAGCATGATTAGTCTTATGGCACAATGGATAGACAAAAACGTTGAACTTAAAAAGGCTGTCCTTCATGCACAGGAGTGCAGAGGGTCCCACACTGCAGCTAGGAACCTGGAACAAGCCTCCACAAGAGAGACAGCATCACAGGTGACTAATGCTAATAAACAACATTTAACACTTTTCATTTAATATACAGTAAGTTTAAGTGCTATGCATATCATATGGCTGTTACTGAATATATGTGCTCTTACAGCGGTTACACAATTTTTGTAACAAATAAGCCTAAATAAGAGGGCTATGTTCCGACAAAGGAAAGTATCAAAAATATCGGTATCGGTATAGGTTATCAGCCAAATAAGTTTTAACATATCAACCAAAAATCCAATATTGTGCATCCCTAGTAATATACCCGTTTCCACCCGTAAGAGCAACCGCTTCTCGCAATGAAGAAGACATTCTTTGTTTTCATTTTTGACCTTATAATATAAGGTCAAAAATGGTGAGGTGTTCCGGGCATGTCCCACTGGAAGGAGGCCCAGAGGAAGACCCAGGACACGCTGGAGGGACTATGTTTCTCGGCTGGCCTGGGAACGCCTTGGGATTCCCCCGGAGGAGCTGCTCCAAGTGGCTGGGGAGAGGGAAGTCTGGGCCTCCCTACTTAGGCTGCTACTCCCGCGACCCGACCCCGGATAAGCGGAAGAAGATGGATGGATGGATGGACCTTATAATATATCCAATATTTCACACACCGTTTTAGAACATATGTATAAATGTTGAGCTATAAAGAAAAGTTTCACATAAAAAAAAAAACTAGCTTTCAACTTATATACCGGTAATCACCATTATTAAAACTTAGCCTAGTGTTGTACTTGGATATAAACACTTTAAGCCTTATTACAAAAGCTGTAAATCATAGTAAATGTGCTTGTTTTTATGTCATAAATGGATGAACATGTTTATTTTATGATAAAAATAAATTTATGAAGCTAGAACTGTACAAGAAAAGAAAACTTTAAAGTGCAAATGATAGGTTTTTTTTATTAGTTAGATAACCCTGATGCATGCTCAATAATCCAGGTAGAAAAATCTAAAAAAGCTAAGTCTGGTCCTCTGGACATTCAAAAAACAAAACAAAACAAAGCAAAAAAATTGTAGAAGCGTTTCGTCTTTCGTCCAAAAGACTTCCTCAGTCTGAGGTGCTGCTGTGAAAGACGAAACGTTTCTACAATTTTTTTGCTTTGTTTTGTTTTGTTTTTTGAATGTCCAGAGGACCAGACTTAGCTTTTTTAGATTAGTTAGATAAGTTTTATTTGTTTATGTACGTAATTATATGTTAGTTAAATTTCCTTTTTATTATCTTTTCTTATTAACATTTTCTTATAATGAAACTATCAGTGGTAGTTTCTGGTGTTTTATGGCAAACAGCACATATAATGTGACGTATTTATAGAATTTCAATGATTTGCAAAAAGAACCAAGTCCATCAGAACTGCATAAACATGTCGAAAGGTCAAGCTGTCACTTTCGTCATATTTCCTCTGCTTCCATTAGTGGAACAGAACGAGACGTAAGCAGCAACACCATGCAAGAGATGTGTTTGCTTTAATGTGGTGTTCTTAACTCGGTGGATTCAGGAAACCTCAGAGCCTCAGGGGCTCAAACTGCAACGCATGTATGTCTTTTTCAAAGCTGCGTATGTAAAGTTAATGGCCTCTTAAATAAACTGTCAATCGTGCCTCCGCCTGGTTTGTTATTTACCCACTCGAGTGCACAAATCTTTTTTTTCCCCTTTCCTTCTTGCTCTCAGTCATGAAAAGATTGCCCACTCTGGGAAATATTTTCCGTTCTCCTTGTCTTTTCGGGCAGCTCTCCTGCATCCGCTGTCAAACAGATTTAGTAATGGATCCCATTTGATCTTGTCGATTTCCATTTCAATCTACAACCATCAGATAAAGACACGAAGGGGCAGTTGTGACCGGGAACCCTCAAGAGAAAGTGTTTGCTGAGATTGTTACGGGTGCAAGGTGACGGATGTCAGGAGACAGGGTGGTGGAGTGGTGGGGTCCTGTATTTTATTGTCTAATTAAAACATATACACGGCTGTTGAGCCGTCAATCTACGTAAATCATGGTGCACCTTTTTCCCCCGGCCAAAAGGGGAATTAGCAATATTGAATCCGCAGCTGAATATTGAACAGC